>DWDU01001150.1:0-15453 GCA_018245575.1 Jemadia suekentonmiller
TGCTGTTAGGTATTTAAGTAAACGTAAGCAATATCAATTGGGGTCGGAACGAGCAAGACTAGCAAATCGAGATTAGTTTTTCCGTATGAGGCTAGCATTATTATTATTAATACTGGTTTTAATTAACGAGGTTCTGGAGAAATATAACAAATGGGTAAGTTAAAACTGAAAACACAATCTGACAGTCGAGACGTAACGACTTCAATCGCAAGAATAGGACGGGGCCTTTACTGATATTAGACTGGATTTTTGTTCTATTTTTGTTATACATTGTATATCTCTTTGATAGAATGTATATTATATACATACATAGATCTTTTCACTAAGAACTATTGTTTCAGTAGATCTGCACACTTGGAATGACATAAGAATTATTTGTTACGATTCTGAATTCAAAACCAGGTATTTCTGCATTATCTCGTCGGAACTGTGATCTCTGTAATGTTCGATATATCTTTGAAAAGTCACGTATACGATTCATCTGGCCAAAATTAGTAAGA
The DNA here is from genome assembly GCA_018245575.1 of Jemadia suekentonmiller. NCBI lineage: Eukaryota > Metazoa > Arthropoda > Insecta > Lepidoptera > Hesperiidae > Jemadia > Jemadia suekentonmiller. The sequence continues at coordinate 501 of DWDU01001150.1, forward strand.
CGCGAGATGGAAATAAATAAAGACAATGGCTTTATTTACATAATAAAACAGCGTTACTAACAGAATCGTGTATGTATTAGTATTGAATATCCGAATGACCACGTATACTCGAAGTTCTACAAAGTATTGTGTAGGTACCTTGTAATATTACCGTTTATATTTGAGTACTATCGAAGCCGAACAAAAGAGATTCTATACCCATTGTACAGAAGTTCACAAATTGGAATAGTTAGCTGAGGTTAACTTTAGCTTACTCGAAACTGTTAATTGCCGCCAAATACAGTCTCAAAATTAATTTCATTATATATTAGTGAGTCTATTTTCGAGATTATACACATATTCTTGCCCCAAACGTGATATTATTACGAATATACCACCAAAACAATAATATATACTGATACGAAATAAAATATTAAAACAGATCGAGCCATACGACTATTGGACAACTGTTTTAATATTTATACACGGTATGTCACGTTAACACTGAAAATGTCAATAAAAGGTGGAAGAGGATCTGGAAACTACTAAAAAACTGAGATGTAAACTTTCTTACAAATAAAGTCTTTATAATACGAGCGTAAAAGGGACATGTTTGAAGAGAGTTAGAATAGCAGAAAAAAATATGTTATTTAAAAACTCAAACGTAATATCACGCCTGTAATGCCCAAATTGGTACCCAGAGGATTATTGTACACTCCCACGTTTCACCTATTTTCCTAAAATACACAGAATGATACACAGATATCACAATCAATTTAATTTATAACAAGCGACAGTGGACAAATAAAAATTTTGAATATTAAATGGCGATAGTCATTGGCGCTTTCTGAGTTTATATCAAGTCAACAGTTTTATCCACTCGTAATGATGCAGTGTGACATTTTGTTTCCGTTCGTATAATACTTACAAAGTAGGGCACCGTCATCGATATCGAGTGTTCTTGTTTTGACCCCACGGAAGGAAAACTGGTATAACTGCTTCGAATGTTGTTTGTCACTTCAAGGGGCCTTGTAACTTGATTCTATGGAAATATAAAACCGTAGTGACAATGATAGTAAACAGTGGGAGCAACAATGATTAAATATTAAGTGTCGAGAGAGAACAAGAATTAGCTGTCTCGATTACATTGGTCAGATACTGGCTGATGAGTCAGAAGTCTCCGAAACCGGCATGCATGTGTGAAGAGGGTGATGAATGTGGAAGAGGCGCGGCAGGTTTCTAAGGATAGAGGTATTTATCTTTCAGTGCTTTCTGTCTACTTCATAACGGACTTGGCGTGATGATATAACAATAAAAAGCAATCACTGTTCGAGGCATCGGCGTTAAGCGGCGATTTGCAATAGTAATACAAATATTAGCAACGATATTTTCTCATGACGGATAGTGGAATGTATTCTATAAACTTATAATCGCTACCTTTCTCATACAGAATAGAAATTGAAAATAAATCTTTAGAATATTTCATTTGTATAATAAAATCTGTAAGGAAGAATGAAAGAGATATATGGCACTATGCGCTCTCTGTCAACCCCGTAAGCGATCTGACGTTACGATGTTAATAACAATAGCGACATTACATTAGTGAGTTACTTTATTTATTTCGAATTTAAAAAAACTCTCAAACAACTTACGTCTTCCACGGGCAAGTAGTAAATCACAAAATTCTCTTGAGACGCATTGCAGGCGACTCGGCCGAAATTCCTTTCGCATATTTAAATATTCATTACTCCCGAACTTGCTTCTGAAGTCGTATTTTGTACACAATTTGGTTGACGGCCGCAATCCAATATTTTATTTAGATCTAATTTAAAGGTTGGTAGTATCGAGAGGTTATAGTATATGAATAGTATATATAGTATTATAGTATATGAAGATATGGTATATGCATGGTGGTTCATACCCTGTTCTATAGGTATATACATAACTAGTGATTCCTAGGAGTGTATTACACATTACTGCCTAGCCCTTGAGGTAAGTAGAGGCGTAATCAGTTATCATTGAGTTGTAAAATGTAATCTGGGTTATTTTATTCAAGTAATGAACATTCATTATTATTATTGACGTTATCATTTTTCCACTGATGGTCACAAGTTATCGTAAATATCTAAATTTAGAACAAAACAAAAAAATAAGTGTTTGTGACCTAAAATATTTAAAACGTAAAATCTGTCTCTGAGTGTGCATTGCGCATTGGAGTTCTTTTTAATCCCGTTTTAAGTCCCTGGGATCGCGTCAGAGCACGAACGTCACATTTTGGAATCCCGAGTGTTCTGAATCCTAAATTTCACACGTAAAATTCGCACCAAAATTCCAAAGTTCTTTTGCGACCACCTATTCGAATGGCCTGTATATGGTAACGTGGACAACTTGGTATATTACGAATGTTTAAAAATTTGGGCTCTGATAATAACGCTGTGGTCTGTAAAAATTATTAGTCGTTACGGTTTGCGTTATATTTTAAGGATAGGCAGGAAAACTGTGTCACAGTTATAGCTGAGTATCAATATAGATTAAAATATCGTCGAATGTAAAACTCTTTAAACATCAACCCTACACGTCTGCATGTGTTACTATGTAAAAACACCATAAAACTGTTCTATGTATTTTGTAAAGACGTGTTCAATTTGTGCCTGCAACAAATTTCGATGTTTAGGGAATTTTTAATCCCGCTTTAAATCACCGGGATCGTGACGTCACGGCGGTCGGTGTCCCAAATGTCCTAAATCCTGAAATTCGAATGCGAAAAACGATTTTAAATTCAACGCTCATCTGCTAAACGTATTATGGGATACAAATTCGAGGACAGATACGTTCAAGTGAGATCCTTCTCTCTTTCACCAACAAATCTCAGTATTTTTAAATACTCAGATAGTGTTTGGACATATACGAATTATCCTCAAATATCGACGTAACAAACAAAGGCTTTATTCAAGCAATTCCTCCATCTTCCACTTTCATGAAGGGCAGACGCTACGACGCCGACATAGAAAATTATTGTATGTCCCCTCTTCCTGTTGGCATAGCGTCAAATCGCTGAGATGGGGGATAGATTAAAGAATGACAATTTCTTTGTCTACACAAAATATTATTTAATATTTTTTTTTGTGAATAGTACATTATTAATACTTCGATTAATTTTTAATATTTAACACGGGTTCATTATTGTTTTCTTACCATATATTACGAGTTACATAACAATCCAGCTCAAAGCAGCAATAATTTATTGTGTTGTTATAATAGCAATTAACAATAAACAGATATTTTAAATAATTTACACAGCACATAAAACAATTTTGAAATGAGTTATTAGACAAAGGAATATAGAGATAAAATACTGTTTGTTATCGTTAATTAATATCTTAATTTCGTTATTTAATACGTTGTACAAAATTAATAATTTAGAAAGTGCGTTTAACATACGTAAACGTAACTTGTGAAAAGTGGGAATGTTCTATATTCTTCTGCCTATCTCTTCGGGAATCACAGGCGTGATGATACGTTTTTTACGTTTTATACGCTTAACATACTCAAGTAAATTGATATGAGTCTACATAAATTGACTTTCTCTCAGAGAAATATCGAATTCCCTTTAATCGTAGGAGTTGGTGTCATATTATATTCTTGAACTACGGGTACATAAAAGGTCGGAGCGGTGAGTTGTTTGCTTTGTAAAGTGCGACGTAAACGAGTTCTTATTTCCGTGTCACCCGCGGAGGCTGACGTCATTTTAGGGAATAAATATGTTTTACCGCAGAATATTATAGCAATAAATTCACCTCTATTTTAGGGGACGTATATCTTGTGAAAAGTATGAGAACTACACTCTTCTGTCTGTGGATGCATAAGATTGACTGCCTCGTTAGTCGTGTTGGTTGCAAGCGCGACTGCCGATCCAGAGGTCCTGGGTTCGATTCCCGGGTAGGACACTATACAATTTTTCCAATTTGGATTTTCTAATAGCGGCTCGGAGTCTGGATTTGTGCCCGGTGCATGGCAATAGGCTCACCACTTATTCCATAGTGGGACGTAAACGTAACAGGTGAAACGGGCAAATACTTTTGCTTAATGACAAATATTAAAATTTCAATGATTACAAAGACAAACTTCGAGTAAACGGTTTAAGAACCTTTTATATCTGCGCTGGGAGTTTGTTGGAATTTTTCATATGGCACTGTACCAACGTTTATTCAGGGATATCGTTGCACAAACATAGCGTCGAGCGTCGTTGAGAATTGTTCTCAGGGGCGCAATAAATTGTGACGTAGTGAGGCTAGGTATGACCGCTTTAGTTTTATATAAGGGGAAGTGCAGTAAAAATGTATTTACTAAAATATAACATCGCGCCTGTATTTCCTCGAAGGGCTAGGCAAAGGAGTGAAGCGCATTCCCACGATATACCAGCTATGCTATATATTATAGGTTCCACCATGGAATCAGAATTGGGCCTGTTGCCATACAGTGGCTACAAAACCAGACTCCGTAAGTAAATGTCTAATTCAAAAAAACCGGTAAACAAAATAAGCTTTAACTTTGATAATAATTAAATATGAATGTAATTTGATACAAAAAACGTACTTACTGGTAAATATCCAGATAATTTACATGTAACCTACCTATTCAGAAATACGACACAAGTGTCAGTGATGTATTCCTAGTTTTCATTGGGGGCAATTGTATACGTATTTATTCATACTTCAAAAGGATGAATACGTTAAACACCTTCACCGAGACGCCACTTCAAAAAGAGTTACGTAAGAAAATGTCATTTTTAGCCACATGTAAATCGTACGCACTTCTCTGATCTTCCTCATGTTCTGAATACGTAAGTTAGAAGTTTTAGAATTATCGTGTTCATAATACTTAGCTCAGTATCGTGATCTAGTGAATATTTAGGTTGAGGACGTTTTTTGTTCGCTATCATAAAAACCGGATTGGCCAAGCGTAACAAACTCCAGCCTATACTTATACGTGAGCCCTGAAATATATATTGAAAACTCAATTCGGGCGCTACGTGGTCTGCCTCTTCGATTTCGGTCATCCGTAATGTATGTGAATATATGAGTGCTGAACGCCGAACGAAATACCAACTAGTTCAATATTGTTCTCCGGTCCTGGTATTTAAGTCATTTGCGTTCTCAGCAAACTTGAAGTTAACTGCATGAGAAGCGATTAGCTTTAAACGTGCTTAATTCAAAAACGTTGTACGTAGTGAAAGCATCCACTGAATTTCTATCGATATCATATCTCCTACGTCTTCTATGACGTTTTGGTTTTATTAAAAGATCAGGCGTAGTGACCTTATAAAGCCATTGAAAAGTGCTTTGTAGAATTTTGGTCTTATTAAAAGATAGACGTCATTCACGTCCATTAAAAGGCGTACACAGTCTGTAGGTACTCAAGTAGAACAAATTAATGTAGACTGCTATAAAGTAATGTGTAGTATTTACATTAAGTTCAAATGGACACTTAATTGCTACGTTTACAATTATCATTATTATCAACAACTTGTTGTCGTTTCAATGTTGGATATGGGTCTCCTGTCAATATGACTAATATTAATGCTACAGCCTCCTGTGGGAGCCAAAAGGTTAGCAGATATTTACAATAATATTTATATACCTGTTATGTAAATATATATTTTTTTTACAAAATAAAATAGCCTCTTTTTACGTTTTACTGATTTAGTGTAAGTTTTACTGTTGTTTACGCTTTTTTTGTATATTAATATATATTTATTATAACAGCTATCAACGTAACTTCAATGTTATTAGTGCAATTATTAGAGCTACTGCTTCTGAGATGAGAACGAACGAACGACGTTCTCATTTAAATAATAGTTCACTGCAAACGAGTGAGGTGAGCGACAAGAAGCGTTCTTTTTAAGAAACTATTAACTAACTCTACTTTGCGGTATAACAAATTACGCTCTATTGGACAACACACTAGTTCATATTTCTTTGTTAAATAAAATGAAGTTACGAGTAGTTGTTCGAGTTACTTTGTAAATCTAAATGGTTTCCATTAAACCTTTCATACAGGGTGTTGTAAAACAAAGACAACGCGTAAAGGACTGAGACAGGTAATGAATATTTTTGTAGATGACTCTTTTCATATAATATAATTTGAACCTATTTCATTTTTATGTGTTGATTTGTAACAATTCATGAACGTAGGAAAAGATCGCGTATGTTCTTTTACAAGGGCCTCCCGACTCAGCAACAGAGAAGAATTAACCAATGTCATTGGATCGATTTTGACGTAAAAAGGAATCGTAATAAATGGGCGGTATAAAGCTCTGGTTTGGCTGCTATTTTACCTCAAGGACATCGAAATGTAGCCTAGTATGTAACCCGCTTGCCTAGAAAGTGCCTCTTCATTCTTGTCTTGAATAATTCCAGGTTCCGTGAATCGGAAAATATCAGAAAATAGAGAGTTTAACTCTTTCACAGTTTGTAGCAGAAACGATTTAGCGAAACACTTCATTCTGCTCCGAGGAATATCTATAAAATATTGACGGTAACCTGCCGTAACTCTGAACGTCCGATAGTAGAAAGCAGCATATGGCACCAAGTTATGGAGCTCTTGTGCGCACTCCTTGAAATATGTCCGATGACCAGAGTCCGCAAAATATGACGAGAAACTTTTCGAATACCTCTTAAACCCATGTACAGTAAATAGTGAGTCCTCATGCGAAATGTCTGCAGTCACACTATTCATATAGTATTATTGTGTTAATTTGTGTTACTTTTGTGTTAACGTTTATTACAACTTTATTTCGAAAAATATACCGAATGAGCTCTCAGTTGATTCTCGACTTCGATTCTCCTACAAACGTTGTTTGTAGTTAAGAATTGTTCTCTGAGGCACAATAAATGTAATCCACTGTACGCGAAGACATTCTAACGTTATATTGCTCTTTGTAAGAGTTGAAACATTTCGATAGAGCATTGTAAAACGAATTTTGATGTTATGTTTGGTTATCTAGGGTTATGATTGATATAATGTTATTGTTTCTAATTATGTAAGTGTAAAATAGTTATAATTCTGGACAAAGTCATTCCTGAGAACCTCGAATAAGTATGTTAAGGTAAAATTTCTGTTCAACCTTTACCAGCAGTCTCGTTAAATTTCGATTGAAGGTAGCCTGTCATGGTTAACAAGCTTAAAGTGTTATAACTACTCCCTTCCGGTGAGTTTCCTAATGGATTTGACCGTCATTAGGAATCACGGCAACTTTGGCCGCCGCTAATGTACTCAGTGCATCGGAAGCTAGCGGCTTCGAACTAATAGTTTAGCTGTTAAATCTTATATATGGGAAATCAGTTTAATTTTCACACAAGTAGCTTTGAGTTCCACGACATTACATCATACGATAATAATATTTAAAGGATCGCCGTGAATATACATACATGTAACTTTTTCTTGCAGCGTTTTCGAGTTTTGTGAGATATGTGATGGGAATTTTTGCTGTCCATGGCCACGACCATGGCCACAAACTTTTCATTCCATTATTATTATAACGATCACCATCAATTTTTTTATTGGTCCACTGTTGGATACGACTCTCCTCTTGGAGCGAGAATATAAATGCTAAAATAAATAATTATAATAATACTGCATGTTACGTTTAATTACCGTATAATACTTATCCATGCACAACATAAACGATAGAAAATTAGCAAATTTGGAATTTCATAATGTCATTTCAGCATTAGATGTTTGTTCAACTGTAAGTGTTGCCGCGTCAATCAATGCGTTAATTTTGTCACAATACAAACATAATGCATTTTAGTACAAAAACAAGAAAGGAGCTCACCGTCTACTTGGCTTTTATGAAAATTTTACAATAACCCGCTTCGTTGCAGGTATCACGACTGTGCATCGCATCCCTTTAATGAATAAATATACGCAAGTAACGTAAATCAAGATTAGTGAGAAAGGTAAAAGGAGATAAATTGAATAACATATACACCTTTAAAACCGGCGCCGAAAACATAGGGTCATGGACAGTCAATCTCTTTTTAAAATAACGTAACATCACGCCTGTTATCCCCGCAGAGGTAAGCAGAGGAGTGTACAACATTCCCAATAACCAGTTACGTCACACTATAAAATAGGGTGTGAGCCTATTGCCATACACCGGGCACTCCGACCCATTACTACTAGAAAAATTTAAATCAGAAAAATCCAGTAATGCCCATCCCGGGATTTGAACCTGGACCTCTCGATCGGTAGTCACGCTTGCATTCGACCAACGAGGCAGTCTCTATTATAAATACCTTTGAAAAATCAAAAGCACATTTTGTTCCATCACATTTTCACATCAAATTATGTGTGTACGAGTTGATAGCATTGTGATGGATCGAGGCAAAGCGGCACAGAAATTGCCTTTGTCCATCAACGGATTTAAAGACCCGTCAATTGACATTTAAATATGTAGATTGATGGCGTCCTTTACAAAGGCTTTTGATATGGGGAATGTGTGCGCGACAGCGGGAAAGGTACTATTGGGTTGAAGGTAAATAGGTAAAGAGAAATTTGTAGTAAAATTATAAAAAATGTGGCACATTTTCGGGAGTCTTTCGGGCCTTTGGATAATAGTTTTTGTCCATGAACAATATTGTTGGATAATATTATCTACATCATTTAGGGAGAGATAAATCGTTTGTAAGGAGGAGTAAATGTTTTGTACATTATATTACTTGGTAATATGCATTGATATGTGACGTAAAACTGAGTTTAAAATTTTAGATAAAATAACGTCTGCACCCCGAAGGGGTAGGTAGATGAGTCTAGATAGGTCTAGATGTTTTCAAATTTAAAACTGTAGATGATTCGAGAATATGAAATACTATCGTTTTTAAATTATATCTGTCAGCATCAGGTGGTGCAAAATACAATTTTCTAAAAGCCTATATGCTGTCAAAATATCTTTTTAATATCACAGTAGTGAGCTAAGCTTTTAAAAGTTAACAGCTTTGCAGATAGCGGATATAAGTAGGACAGATATAGCCGTGTTTGTTGTTTACGGGAAATAGGCACGCCTATACTCTAGCGTTAGGCTCTAGTTACAGATGATAAGCTTATAATAATAGCGGAAAGCGATTATCATGTAAATCTACCATACAACAAAAAGTAACATGTAGGTATATACAAATAGAAATGTCATGGACACAAATTATTTGTCATTTTGATCGGCTTACACATCCTGTAAGTGAAGGAACGAATAGTGCAATAAATGCATATTTTATTATCATCATCAGCATAATAATAACTTTGCGTGATATTATTTTAAAAAAAAATTTACATTACACCTTTAATCCACGAAGAGGTAGGCAGAGGAATGTATTACATTAATGTATTAGTTGGAAATGTTTTAAACAGAAAAAATATATTATTTAGATATTTTAAATGTGACATGAATATTTCCAGAAGGTGACTATTAACGACCTGATATTAATGCGGTATTAGCTATTTAGTGGCGTGCAACAGGGGAAAATATTTTAAAAGGTAAACGTAATATCACGCCTATAATCCCCGAAGAGGTAGGCAGAGGAATGTAGAACATTCCCACGTTTCACCAGTTACGTTTACGTCATATCCAGACTTCGATCCACTACTAGAAAATCTAAATTAGAAAATTTTAGTAGTGCCTGACCCGGGAATCGAACCCAGGACCTCCCGATCTGCAGTCGGACTTGCAACCAACACGACCAACGAGGCAGTATTTTAAAAGGTTTTTACAAAAACAGGTACCCTGTTATAAATGTCCTACAGTAATGTTGTATGAGGCGCACTGGTGAAGCTTTTTGAAATATACTTGTTAGAATTATCAAAAACATTTTAAAATTGCCAGGTTGATAGAAAATATGTCGAAATTATGATTAAGCTCTCCTCGGAGAAGTTTTAATCACTTCGCCAACTGAGCTGCACGATGCCATTGTGGGCAGTGACAATGAATCATTCTATCAATAGTTTAAAGATGTTTTACTCACATTATTATATACACGCCACGTCCCTTATAGGGCGGGTAGAGTGCAGCGAGTGCTAAATTCTCAAGAAACTAATGACTATATTCCATTCTCACAAAATTCCCGAATAAAACACATATTCCGGTTTTTACTATAACGATATAACGCTAACAAAATGCAAAATATTGTCATTAATTCGAATTTAATATTAATATTTCAGCATCATTTAACTTTTACATATTATCCTCGTATCATTACGCTCGACCACTACGCAATTTGATATGAAAAGCCAAATTAAAACCTCATTTACCTCTTTATTATTTAAAACGTTTCACGTCCATCGATGATCGGAAGTACGTTGGGGCGGAAGAGGTAAATAACAGTAATCAGTAAAATTAGGGTTGTAATAAATCACGTTGCAAGGGTTGGTCGGCTTGGAAGGGTGTTATTATGTTGGCGGGCTGTTTATCAAAGCTTTAAAGCCACTGTAAATTATATTTATTTTACATTTCCTTGTGTGATATTTTGTGGTTTACGCCACCATCGTCGATTTTATCGTTTCATTGCTAGACTCGAGTGTCGTCCCAGATTTAAACATATAAGGTACATAAGAAGTTATAAGAGAAGATAAGAAGACCATAGAATGCCACTTGGGGCAAGAGAATGTAGTTGACAGTAACTCACCTGAAGAATATTGTGGCGAACTACATTGTATGTAGCCTAACGATGTTTTCCTTCAGCGTTATAGTAAGTTATGTTTAATATTCTATATGTAAGTAATTCTGTAAAGGCACAGGCGAGGGCCAGAATCTAACTGAAGTCTTTTGAGTGGAAGGCTGAAATTTAAACCAATTGACTTACACTGCTCAATAAAGTTAGGGCTTGGGTTTAGGCATTTTCACGTATATATAAAATGTGATATACAGAGAAATCAATTTGTTTCATAATGTAGGCTCGTTTGGAAATTATTAATCGAATAATTATATAATAGTTTTCAGGGATATGAAGGATCTATTGACATAATAACCGACGTGATAGGCTGTCGCCTGCAAAAGTTCGGGTTAAAATCCTGACCGCAGACATTCGAACAATTAATTTAGAAATTCGGCTCCGGGTATTTCACTTATGTACGTGTATCTTTGGGATGAAATGTTACACAAGTTACCACAAAGGATATTGCAAAGTATAATAGTCTTTATGAATCATGTGGTAGTGTAGAGTGGGAGATCCAAAGAGAAATAGTGTTTATAAGAATTTAGAAAATCAACATTTGAATAAAATTTTGTTGTACGAATTATGAGAAACACAATAAGAATTTCATACAAGTAACAATTAATAAAACCGCATCGTTCAATCAGGTTACTTTGTCCGTATAATAAATTGGAAACACTAATTACATATTATTAAACTAAAATTTAACATATGCGAATTCTTTATAATAAAACGCGGATATCCTCAAATAAAAAAAAATAGATCCTCAAACCGATTGAACTTATCAAAGAAATGTCGCGGTACATTTCCTCACAACGATCAGGAAACACATTGTGTACGAAAACGTCACGTGAGTTACATCGTAGCTCGTTCTGTTCAGGAAATTATGTCGAGGAGGATATATTTCTTTGCTCAATATTTATTCAAGCAGGGTTTCCTTGGGTAAACATACATATATTTATGACTAAGCGCAATAAGTGTCTTATTTTTATCTGTAAGTTGAAAATGAAATATAATGTGCATTGTTTATTCTTGAGCTTATAAAGACAATTTATATCACAATTAGAACACTGATAAAATACATTGAAATTTTATTACGTGAAGGTCTTTTCGTCTTCGACATAAAAATTAAAATATAATTGTTATTTCGTTACAGTTGTCTGAAATACCTAAATTCAATTACGCTAATGCCGCTTTATTTCGCTCATATATTTTTCACCGCTCAATTTTTCCTCACTTCAAAATTCTTACACGAACAAAGGAAGTTACGTTGTGTAAACGAACGCCTTGGCGAAATTTCAAGTTCTACGAGTATATAGAAATTGAATTGGGGACGCTGTCTGAACTGTTTGTATTAGTAAATGTTTAAACAGGTCGTGAGATTACGTGGTAACAAAAAGCTTAGAATCGCATTATAAGAAAATGCTTGTGTTTACTTGTTTAACATAAATATTTACTTTATCTTAAATAGATTCATATTATTATGTATAGATACATAGGTATACTGACTGCCTCGTTGGTCCATTGGTGGCAAGCACGGCTGTCGATCGCGAGGTCCCGGGTTCAAACGCCCAGTCGTGCACTATTTGGATATTTGTAACTTAGATTTTCTAGTAGACATTTCTAGCTCTGACTCGAAGCCTGCATTTGTGTCGGGTGCTTGGTAAAAGACTCACCGCCTATTGGATAGCGGGACGTAAACGTAGGAGTATGCTACACGCCTCTGCCCGAGGTCAGGATAATTACGTGGGATTGTACTACATTTCTCTGCCTACCTCTTTGGGGATGACATGCGTGATTTTACGTTTATGCTCGTGTAATATAAGCTTACATATGTATGTGTAAATACGTGTGTGTCTGAATGTCTTTATATATTGTGTATATTGTGCAAAGTCTGTAGATAATATTATTAAAGTACAGGATATTCGTTCGAAACTGGATATTTTCCAAATTGAAATTCGGAAAATATCCAGTTTCCGTTTTTATGGAGCCGAGCGTTTCAACAATGATCCGCAAATTGAAAACTGCGTTTCATATTCCGTATAATGGATGAAATACTGAATTGTAATATCGTTGATTGATGTACATGAATATTGCTCATTTCAATGTTCTGTGATAAAGCATTATTATAGGTTAATGTCGCGATTTCAACGCGTGAACTTGTCATTTATATCATTTACAAGTATATGTACAATATGGTCTGATAACTAGTCAGATATGACATGATGGGGGGGAGTCGGAGGACACCGAAAGATGCTTGCATGTGCAAGAGATATAGACAAAGCGCACAAAGACTCTGAGGATAGAAACGTCTAGTTTCTGGACCTCTCTGCCTGTGCCGTAAAGTACCCGGCGTGATGGTGTAAAACTGTAATAAATACAATTATGTCATGTGAGAACAGTTTTTATTTATCTGAGACGTAGACCGTTGATCTTCGCATAGGGAATATAATAATAAGTTACTCAATACTTGTATTATTATCATTGTATTATCTTTTGTTCAGATGACAAAGATGTAATAACACTATAAAATATATTCTGTACGGTACAATAGAGCTGTGTTCTGGCCGTTAAACGATTTCTTCCAGACTATATTTAGCAGGACGACATAAAGGAAATGGTATTATTAAATGGCAATTAAATGGCATAGGCGATAAATATTGTCATCGTTTTAACAATATGCTTTACTGTGCGGTACCAATGATGAAAATTATTGCCGTGATATAGTTTTTGTCATAAACTCTGTGATATGGAGTTTTCAGAAACAACACCCAAACTAATACTGAAATATCGCGGTAGTAACTGCCTGATGACTATGCCATCTACTTTTGTCAGTAAAATGGAAAGTTTGAATGGAGCTTTCAACTTAAAATAATTCAGAATTGTATGTAAGGTCTTGCAAATCCTTTCGCCGATTTTATATTTTTGTAGCAGATTGGTATATAGAATACAAATTTAGTATGTACCTATACTCTGTATTGTTGTGCATTATAAGAATTAACAAATTTAAAATTAGGTTCTTTAGTTTGAATAACTTTTAAATGGGGACGAAAGCTTCGCATGATTTTAAATTCTCACTGCGTTCACTGCTTTCGACGGATATCTATAAATAATTGTAGTTCAATATCATTCTTCCCATAGTACAATTAGCATCTTTGATAAGTTAGGACGCGATCAATGCAATTTTGCTATGACTTTGAGTTAGATGAGTTTCCTTTAAAATATGAAAGATAAGTATGCCGGTAACGAAATCATGTTCAGCGTAATTTCATCAAAGGAAAATGTTACAAAAGACATTGCACAGTGTGCCAAAATGTCTATCAAGATACCGAATCGTAGCGCGCTCGTTGCGGTAACTATTATCTTGATGTACGACCCACATTTTCCCACGCCACTGTCACTCAGTTATATTTTTGTATGTACATACATATCTGCACGCCAGGATTTTCACCTTTCACTAAATAAGGTTTCTGTTCGGTGTATGGCAATAGGCACACGCCCTATTCCATAGCGAGACGTAAAATATATCTAGGCAAATGTGTGAGTGTATTTATTACACTTCTCTGCATATCCCTTCGAAAAATTTTGTAAAATAATGTTATCTATTAATATACCAAATTTAAGATTTTTCTTCGTTTCCTTAAAATAAACATACTGAATTTGACTTAAATTCGGTTACTACTATAATACTGAAATGAAATTTGATGAAACCAAATACGATAAAAATCGATTGTTCAACTTTTATCAGACATTCGAAACACCACACGAGCGGGTAATTGCGACCAGTCCTTTACTTTCTTCAAGAACCCATGTTATTCCGCTCAGGTCTATATATTCCAAAGGTCGAACTCATTCTACAAATTAAACCTACGTGGGTGGCACTTAAATTGTTTTGGGGATGCCCAAATTCTAATTGCATGCAGTAACCATTTCCTTATGTATGGATGTATATATGATATTAAATACATACGCCTGTAATTTTCCGAAGGGGTAGTCAAAGGAGTACAGGAGTGCAGTACTTTTATTTATCTCACCGGTATGTTATACGTTCTGTGGAAGGAGGGTAGGCCAGTATTGCTATATACTGAGCATAAATCCGTACTGCTTGCTACTGCTGGAACATCAAATTAGGTAATACTTTGTCAAACCAAATAATACTTTGTCAAACCAGACAATACTTTTTCAAACCAAACAATACTTTGTCAATTCAAATAATACCTGGGAACTGTATCCAGGACATTGATCGGCAGTCGAGTTTACATCCACTACAC
>DWDU01001151.1:0-15452 GCA_018245575.1 Jemadia suekentonmiller
AGGAAAATTAAACAATTAATGTAAAATTCAACATTGTTTAATAGTTTGGAATGTTAAGAAAATGAACGTTACCGAAACTGTAACTGTAAATTGTTGTTGTATTTATTAGTAATTGTTACAGTATCACAACTTCTATTATATTATTATGTTAATTTTCTCGCTACTCGGTAGTCGTTTACGATGCTACAGATGGTTCAAATCAAATAAATGTTACGCAAGAGCCGCCTTTGACGGTTAATTGGTTGAAGTAATCTTAGCTGATTAAAGGTCCAATATTAATATGCTATTAAATTATGACTACGCAAAATGTTCTGTCAAACAATATCTTCATTCTTGCTAAGACGTGTTCATTTAAGAGCCCTTTCACTAGCCGTTACAAATTAATTATTTCTCGGAATTTATTCAAATTACATGAAAATTTATAACTTAATCCCGAATTTTCGGGCGCTTATTAAAACGTCATTAAGTTAACGGCTGCATTTGAATTATGATTGGTTGTTATTCTTTCAGGTTGCCGAACGAAAACAGCTTTATTGATAGAACGTCACTTCTAATTTTGTTAATATCACGAAATAATTCGTACCAAAACTGTTATTATCCATATTTTACCTCTTACAGAACGCACCTGTAAACGTAACCGTCACATGTGAAACGTGAGATTGTACTACACTTGCCCAACTCTTCGGGGATTACAGGCGTGATGTTACCCGTTAATGCTTCATACACTATTCAACATCTGTATATTATACTGATTTTCAAATGAAGTAAGGATAGATTACTTGTATGCCTTTATTACTTTACTATGTGATCGCTCTCTGTCCTAGTCTTACAAGACGACTATAAGCATTTAGCTTCAAATACATATTTTTATTCTTTGATTACCATCTCGTTCTCACTTTGTTGAACGTAATCTAAGCAAGTAGAAACTCCATGCACATTGTTTTATAATGTTAATTATGTTTCATCTGTTTTGCATTTAATTAAAAACTTTCTAATGATTGCCAATACTCAAACAGATGTGACCAACAGGTGAGGAGCAAGAAACACGCAAGTAGGTAACGCCACAGAACACGCATTGTATAGAAATGGCTCTCATAATTTTAATATTTGACAGGGCGTTGCTGTTCTTCTATTAAGTGTCAATATTATACAACCAATTATATATTATACTACGCATCAATATAATAAGCACTAAGTGCTAAATATTTATCCTTATAGATTAGCCGCGCATTTTCTACATTCATCACTGTCTTCATACATGCACGCCGGTTTGACTTCTGACTTTCCCATCAGCCACTATCTGGCCTTTTTGATGAAGATCGGTGAGTCTTGGCCTCTCTCGGCACCTATGTCTATCAACATTCACATTGTATATCTGCCCTTTCAGTCTTTCATCAACAATCCTCTTAACATTTTCGAACCATCAGAGCATACCCGTTCACTTTTTGGTACGAACACTATTTCTCATATAAAGCATCTACAGGCATTTTAAGTGTAAATGAGGTATAATATTAAATTTTCATTATAAATTATAATCAACGTCTCGTTTTTGGATATTCTTTAGCAGAACAGCTGTGTATATAGATATCAAGGGCGCGCGAGCCCTACGTGACATGTCTATTTGATATATTTCCAATGGCAAACCTACTAATTAGGTATGTGCCTGTTGTAATTTATTACGAATACCTTACTCGGTCAAATTAATTAAAGTTACTGCCATACTATATTTTTTACTCAACCTAGTTATAAGTTAACATTGTTTTGATTTGATTTCAGTTTTCCTGTATAGTTGATTTTTCAGTGGGCATGTTTTTTATTTCGTCATAATCATCAGCCTATTGCTATCCACAAACAGACAGCGGCCTCCCTTGAGGAGTTATAGTTATGCTTATAATTCCCATACTGGGTTTGTTTTGTTATTTAAATGTTCATTAATTTATTTGTTTTAATATGCGTTTATATTTATATCTCTACCAGTGACTACTAGCTAGCATTGTGTAGCCCCAAATCCAGGTGTGTGAGACAAGAACATTTTATGATTATTTTAAATTATTATCGTTCAACCTGTCACACTTCTCTATCATATTAAAATCGTCATAGTTTTATAACAGGTGTATTTAATATTACCATTGCAACATTCTGTGTACTGCGAAGTTCTTTTGTGACAGATGGTCGGGAAACATGCTAAAACACAAGGCAAGTGATAAGTTTTCGTCAACAGATTAGTCAACGGTATCAACATCATACAACTTTTAATAATTCCACTGCCGGACACAATTCTTCTCCCAGTATGAAAATGAATACAGTTTGCTACATAAAGCTGACTTCACACACTTTCAAGAACACTATGAGAAACTTGAGGTATGTAAAATGCAATATTTTCAGAGGCTGACTGAGTTGCGTGAGAAAATTTGCACAAAATCTCCCTGATTATTAATAAAATTTACATTATAGAAATAGTTGGCAAAATATCATAATCTAAAGGAAACTTTCTTGCCGATGTAATTTAGGATTTAATTATACATGACAGCTCTACGTATGGACTGCATTAATTCATGAGCCTCGGACCTTTTCTCCGTAACCGAAGAACACTTGCATTTAAAGTTTCACTATCTATTTAAAAAGTAAATAAACGTCACGCAACGACTGGCTGACGATTTCTGATCCCAACTGGTAATCTCCAGTAGTAAATTTTCTGGTTACTCAATTTAAATGCGTGCATTAATGCGTTTGAGGCAGTCTGGAGAATGAATCATATGTTAATTGACTTTGCTTGTCTAACTTCGAGGGAATTTTGTTGTTTTATGGACTTTACGTAAGAACCGAAGGCATTTGATTAATAGCCAGAAGCTACTGAGTACTCGTAGCAATACTATTGTAGGGTGTGAAAATCTCGCATTGCTTTGTAATTTTACGGATCGAATGCGACTCGTCAAGGACAGAACACTATGTACCTATTTCTTATTTTATTAATCATTTTTATTTGTAATCCTATTTTAAACCATAACATGATTTGCGGCAAGTAGTAATATACATTAGCGATATTTATAGCTACAGTCTAGTCATTAACATACATAAATAACATGTCATTCATGATGTAACACGCAAAAACTGGTATCCTTAGATTACTTATAAATTAACGCTAAGGATATCATTTAAATTTTCCTTTTTCTCTTCTAAAGCGTTTCATTTTCATATGCAATTGGGAAATGAGTAAGAATGACATAGCGGCCAATTTCTCTTGTGGACAATACTGAACAGTACTGTATTATATTTATACTACTCCGGGTAAGAATTAGAGTGCACCTTTATTTTACGCATATTAAGTCTCGTGCCGGGGTATACGTATTAGTTAAGTGTTTTAATGAGAGATAGGAGTATCAGTCTTGCGCAACGTATAGCTAGATCGATTTGACTATGAACAAAAGCACGTAGTTTGAATCGTCAACACTTAAATCTGCAGAACGACTTGGGTTCAAAAAGAAAAAGATATCGTTTCCCAAATTATCAACTTGTATGTACAATTTGCTTCATTCTCGTTTTCTTTTAATAAAACATTCGAAAGTATTAATTCGTGCACCATAAGTAATGACTTATTAGGCGTCGGATAACATGAATGGGATTATTCAGCTTGCAGGTGTCAAATTTGGTCGAAATATCACCATGACTAACTGAGTCGTATTCAGTAAGTGCAATTATTAATTTCGTATGCCTCCAATACAATATTGCGACTTAAACAACATTAGTGACGCTTGTTGTGGCGATGATGTAGTTAGCGAAGTCACGGAGGTACCTGTCGTATATGAACGCTAGAAAGGAACGAGTAATAGAACGAACGATTGTTTTTCATTTGATCTAAGAGCTGTTTTGTTTATATAATTGTGAACTGTGACTAGAGAATCTTTAGCTCGTTATTATTACATTTTGTTATACTACATTATGTTTTATTTTATTTCGTCGTGTTATATGTTAGATATGTACAATATAATCCAACTAGCCTACAACCAACATGATATCAACTTTACAGTGTTATAACCCTGCGAATCAATAGGATAGGGAGTTGTCTTCAGATTTATTGTGAAGAAAATTAACTGTAAGGAGTACGGTAGAACATTTCCAGTCTTAATTTGATATTAACCTTTTTTGTTCACCTTCAAAAATATAGTTGGTTGTAGAATAATTTGATAATTACTTTTTCCATTTAAGTGCGATTTACTCGCTGACTATGAATATATATACTAATGCGTGTTTCATTTGCATGCGTCCTGATGCCACCAACGTCCGGCCAAACGTAATGCGGTTTCTTTTGCCGCGATGAACGGATGGTACCCTTCAGAATCGACTTTGTGATTTTATATGTTATTACCATAGTTTATATATGTGAACCTAGACGTAACTAATATAGTATTTAAGTACTGTAGTCGCTGAAAATTTCTTTACATCCATCGTGTACCGTGGGTGAACGTAGAATACCTTCTTTGTGGGATCTCGGACGTTTATACATTATGCTATTTTAACTTACAATTAAGAAGTATTCTTTTTCACCCTTATAGCGAATGATATTAATCCCAAATATCTATATATGATATAACTTGATAAAATCTTGAGTTATTACATCAGAGATATTACGTCAAATATAATTATATTGGCTACAGAGCGGCTTCAATCAGCTTTCTGTGTTTTTAGTATGTAAATTATGTAACGTGTGAAGTCACTATTCCAAGACCGTCGTATTAATGAATCCATCACGTTAGTAAAATGACAAGTTGCTCGGTGCAGGATATTCGCTAAAAGCTTGTAATGCCTCAACGTCGCTGATGAGGGTGATAATTTTGCTTATTGATCGCGTCCGTTTAAATTAACAGGCGAGTTGTCGAGTCGGTGCGTTTGCTCCATTGGGCAGGACAAGGTTTTCGCGATGTCCCGATACCATGCAGTACGAAGTAACAGGTACGTTGATATACGTTGACTGACTCATCCATTACCCGTGGGAAACCGAGACAACCCCCCTCCAGTCGTATGCAAGAAAGGAATATTTATAGAACGTGTAATAAAATAATATTACTATCGGGAATATTAATCGCTGCACAGAATGAGCTATAGCATGGCGTGGCAAGGTTTATGTCATCGTCGGACATTATGCTTGATCGATCGATACGATGTTTCTACAGTTTCATTATTGGTTTAGAAACTGTTTATAGCTTGTTTATTAAAGGGACTATTTCCTACATCTGAACAACATTTCTTTATGAGGATATATGTATTTATGTACGTATGATTGATCTCGTGGCCCTTACTACATCTTTAATACGTGTATATTTTAAGAATAGATATCACTTTTGATAAGCTGTATCAAAGTTGAGAAACTCCTAAACAGTTATTTCAGGAGATAGTATCTTGTATAGTTGACAGAATCGAACATAATCTCGTAACTCGTTACTATGTCACCGAGCTGTTGGTCTAAACAAGGCCAATCATTGTCGCAGAACCAGTATGATCGATCGAATGCAGCTACGGTCACATTTTTAGATAATCTTCAATGGAGCGGCAAGCTTGAATAAAAAACTCAGAATTATTATTCTGTTTTGCTGTCCTAATAAAATGTTGTATTTAATCATTTAATAGTAATTTTGTATAAGAAATGTGTATAAATATCAGTATTTATTAGAAAACAAGCCCCCTTCCCCCGCCACCTCTGTCTGTCTGAACGAAACAATCTCAAAACCTCCAAACGTGATGCGGTTCTCGGAATGCGGAAGTGATTCATGTGGAAAGTTTAGATGTATAATTCATTATAGTTTGCTTGGTATTGGCTGAAGTATGACTATTCATGTTGAACCTATCGGAAAAATTCTGCAGAGCTTTAGTGTCGTATGCCACCTAAACCAAGAGTTACATGAAAAGAATGAAAGACTAAACTATTGTTCTTAAAAAGATCGATTAAACTGTAGCAACATTATACGTGCACTTGCTAAGATTAACACATAATAACGAAAAAATATTGCTAGAAAATACTCTTAAACATATCTTTAAAATAATTGATTTTAACGTTATATCTAGATTAAAGCTGTTAGCGTTCTAAGCAATTTAAACCAGTTATTTAATGTTTACAGAGGTATTTTTGGTACGTGGTTTCGGGCGATGAAACTGAGCTACATAGAAGTCGCGCATTGGCTATCGCCGTGTATTAGATAAGACTTTGCTACGGAAAAACGATTGAAGTCACGTATACATTGCCTCTCATGCGACATCTCTACACGTGCTCCATATCAATAGTAAAGAAATAATATAAAGAAATGTGTAATTTCTGCCTCTGTGAATTTTTTTTATCGCGCAATTATCTATTACGACCAAAAGTTTCATCTAAATCAAATACCATTATCGTGATTTATATATTTTAATTAAAAATAAGTTATTAATGTGCACGCAATCAAAAACGTTAGCTGTAGTGTACGCCCAGCGCAGCGAGCGCTGATGTGAGAACTACATACATATTTCGACTATTGTTGCGTTTATACTAAATCCAAAACGTGTAAATGTTCTGTTTCTTTATTTAAATTATTGGTGCGTAATTAATGTATATGTACAATAATATCACATAAAAGTATGCACATAATATAGGCACATAAAACGAAGATGCTAATGTAATCTGGTCATGCTGCACTTCTAAATAAAATAGATAGGTAGTCATTGTTCTCAAAATGTAACTGATTGAAAAACTAATTACAAGTTTTAACTAATTATGGAAACTAATTAAGAGAAAACGAATTTAAAAGTTCAGCGATTCGAAGATAAAAGGAACATAAATGGTTCAGAAGGTTTTTATCGTTTCGTTGCAACTAAGAGTAAGACCGTGTCAACTTGTCGGTCACCTATTGTAACGGACCATCAAAAAGCTTAGTTTCGTAGTTACTTTTAATTATCCTTACACAACCGATAAAGTAAAACAGATTATAAAATAAATATTGACATATCTTAACGTTCAAAAATAGCTATTCTTTAAAATAAAAACTACATATTACATTTCCATTTACATTATATTCCCTATTCCATGTTGGGACGTAAACGTAACCGGCGAATCGTAGGAGTGTATTACACGTCCCTGCATACTACTTCGGGAATAAAAGGCGTGATTTTACGTTTTAATGTTACATTTAAAATATACTTAGCCTAATTCAAAATACCTTGTCGTGGGTCTTGTGTACTGATACCGGTGATAAAAGTATCACACCTCACCTTTGTCGATCCAAACGACGACAACTTAAATGATTGAACGCTGACAGGTATCGATATTGACAGCTCCTGAGGAATCACTATCGACTTTCGGCTTTAAATACCTGTCATATCTGTTGAAATTTTGCTTTACATATTTTAGTTATTGATACTAAGGTTCGTGACAAATGATATTTTAAAAATGACAGCGCAGCAGAGGCTCATGTTAAATTTACGTGGAGAATTGTCGTTCCAGTCCTTCTTTTACATAAAACTTGTATCCACTGTACGTTTAAAGATGTCTGTCAATATTTTTCTCCATTCAGGCTTATAAGTTTTGGCGATCTCATCTGCACAGTGAAGTAAATCAACCGATGTCGAGTTTGGCATGTAGAACGTATGTAACGGTCGTCTTTACACGAGCAATACGAGCATGTGATATAAATTATCACAATAAAATATGAAAACAAAAACAGGCAGTGCCACTTAAACTCAATCACCAAAGAATGTCGCAGCCGACTTCATCCGATTAATTTTTTCATGCCTTCCACTGAACTTGATTATTTATCCACAGTCTGATCGTAAATTAAAACTGGTTCATTAATGATCATAACTTTAAATTTATCATTCGTTTGTATATCCATCGATGCAAATATTGTGTAGTTACGCGTGAAATGGAGTAATTTACTGATCAAGATATATGCATTTTTTTATTATTTCTTTAAATAGAAAATATACATATGTCGATAGACTTCTCAGTTACTGTATATAAGTTTTACGATAACATCACTAATAAAATAAGGAATGGCGATTACCCTTAGGATTGAAATGTGTATTGCGATTTGCCGCGTTTCTGAAGTGTTTAAAGCTTAACGATGCTGGCAATAAAACAATTATTTAGAGTTGATTGGTCCTTAGCCCGTCACGGCCGCCATGTAAAGCGCGGTAGTACTTTGTAGCGGGCGCGTTGTTTTCGGAAATAATTCGGAGTAACCGATTCAAGAACATTGTTGTTATAAATATTCACTCGATTACACCGCAATTTACTCACGATGGAGATATGGCTGTATAAATAATTATTGGCTTTACAGACCCACGCTAAATTGTGGCGTACAGTATCATTAAAAAGTTTGACAATAAAGTGATAATGCTATAAAGTACCATTAAAAACTGTATATTTTCTGTGTTATGCGGAACCGCACTCGTAATATAATTGTTTACATAATATAAATGTTCAATTAGAATTTTAAAGAATTCAATGACACAATTTGTTTTGTAAACATAAGTATAACTTACACAAATCGTCGAGTGGCTAAAACAAATCGAGAATTCCTTTTGCGGCGTTATTATGTTTTGTGAAGCTCATTTATCGCTCAATACCCTCCGTACACATGTTCAATCCGATTTATTCACGTAATCTGTTAGAATATAGCGTCGAAACAAATATCTAACGCCGATTAATAAATGTTTACAGCCCACGCGATGATTTCTAACTTTTAATCGGGTGTTGGCGGGAGGTCGCCGCCCACCCAGAGGTGTGGACATATCCAACAAAATCGAGTTATAACACGACCCATATTCAAATTGCTCTCAACATCAGTAACAATATAGTAACCCCCATACAAATACGGCTCACATTAGTTTAATATCTTATCTCGCTGTGAAAACGTAAAGCTGACTCGAAATTATTTGTATCCATTATTAACCAAGCGTGATAAAATGGTTATTCTCATGATCAAATTATACAACTTTTTTTGACGTTTAGATTATTCAACGATACGAACAAGTAAAAGAATTATAATATGAACATAACACGGTATAGAACATGCATACATAGGTACACATGGCTAGGGCTGTACCATTGATACACGTATTTTTGTCGTGAAACACATTTTATTAAAGCAAATTTCGTTTCGATTTGGCTGTGGCTGCCGGTTACACTTACCTAGGTCACCAGCAGGCGTACGAACGTGCCTAGCTGGGCTGACTTCGTATATGAAAACTATTAACTTAATCCGCACATATATTACGGTTAATGATACGATCATTTCTCATTCCTAAATTCATGGTACCAATTTATATCTAACTACTAATCCCCTTAATAACATCTATAACTGCTAACACATCACTAACACCAACAATCCTGATGGACATTGTTCTTTCGTTAATCTTTTAAATAAAGTCAAATGAAGGTGAACAGGATTTTACAGATACATACTTTCTTGCCATAGATTCCTGAGTAAAAAGTATTATATTATGATCTATTCAAATTTGTTACTCTGCTAGAGATAGTAGTAGGACGTATTTAATGCTTTTGATAATTTTGCATTGTGAAAGTTATTATTGTCGCACCCTTATTTATTATATTATGTAACTACTTAGGTGTGTATCTATAGTTTCAAAATAAAAACTCGGAACTATTTTTATGTTTGTGTATGTGTGTGTGTGTGTGTTCATGTTTGTGTGCATGTGTGTGTCTGTTAAATTCACGTTTGACTGTCTGTTCTTTTGTCTTTGTAGGCTTTTGTTTTTCTTTTTGATCACTAAACCGATTTCAAAGAGACTTTGTATGACAAGTAGAGAACTTTTGATAGAATAATTTATGCCGAAATTGAAGACGGGGATAACCAGTTATGTAATTAAATGTTTATTTCATTATAGATGTGAATAACAACGAAGTTGTAAAATAATAGCTCTTAGTATTAAAGTATATCGTAAAGACATTTATGCAAATTATTCTAGAATATTCTAGATATTAGAGTAAATATTTACACATTGTTTTGGTTCATATTTGAAAGATAATAATTGTACCTTTTAAAGACCTGCAACCAGTATGATGATGACAATGAACGAGGTGTTGCCAATGGCACTGGGTTGAGTCTGCCATTTGTAAGTAGGTACCTACGCAATAAATGCTGAATAAATTACAAGGCATTTTTTATCTGTTTCCATTCATAAATTATGTCACGTATGTAGATAACTTCCTACCAGTACTATTTATTTTTAACCATTATATTATTCCAATAAACCACTAGGAGATAGATAAGAATTTCACGCCATATTTTAAATAAAGTTCAAGAATGAAAACTTGTTCACAAAATCGTTTCAAGAACGAACCAAATAAAAATGTTTTTTATTTAAATGTAACAAGCCTTGGCGACCGCAATTTCAACGACTCGTGAATGTTAAATTATTGAGAAGACTGGTCGGCGACGCAGTCCTTGTTAAAATAGACGAACTGCCGTTCTCGCGGGAACAATTTGCAAGCGATAAAATTTAAAACTTCTAGAGAAACAACTGAATACAACGAATTTTATTATTATAATCAAATAATAAAAATTAATAACTCTTTGAGGTTTTCTTTCTGGAAACATATTAAGTACGTGCATATAAAGCGATTATCGTTAGCACAAATAACGCATAAAAAGCAAAAGAATAAAAAAAAACTGTTTTTGAAGACATATTACAGACAAAAAATTAACTTTGTCGTGGAATATTACAAAAAATCAGTATGTATTAATTATTCTACACATAGATGATATTGCTGTTCTCATCCTGTATTATAATACACAGCACAATCTACTCGCGTGATGTTTGCTCCACATGAATCTGATAATACTTTAAGATAAAAAAATTATTGCAGAAATTATTTTAAACTGCGGCGTGAGAAAATTACTAATCTAAAACAAAATCTACAAGCACGGCCGATTCGCCGCTATAAACCGGCACTTTGTGTTCGGCGCGCGAATATTGTTAGTGCAACGTGTATGGTATTTGCATGGGCTTGTTAACGCATTGCGAACCGAACGACGTGCGTCCGAGTCTGATTGTCCCCATATCACTCGGTGGCATTTGACATGACTACTTATTTATATCGCTACATTGTTGGAGTACTCACCTGTAATTGTTACCTTCGTAAAGGCGTAATTGTGGTATCTGCGGGTCTATTACCTGTAAGGACTCCTTGTCAGTGAGGCGAAGAAGATTGAAACGCTCTAAGTGGACTACAAGATGTAATCCTGTTATCTCGTTTTACGTTTTTCCCCGGTCGCGTGTAAGCTTCGCTAGAACCGCGGCTGAAATGAGATTAAAGGTTGTATCTCTATTTTAACCGGTATTCCTACATCTTTTTTATAGTGGATAATTGTAATATATTTTGGCTTTGGACAAATTAATTTAATAATAATCAAGTAAATTGCATCGCTATATAAGGTACATGAAAACTAGGTAACAAATTTAATTTTACAATACTTAATCTTTGCTTACGCTCAAATTAATTCAGGTGTCCGATTTGTTACAGTTTACAGTTATAACTAATGCTGATGAAATACCGATAGTTCAATAATTAAACCATGTAATTAATTGGTATGACGCTATGATATCTCATTTGCAGCTGATGTACTAAAAACAATCAGCAAGATTTTGCTTAGCTATTTCATGTATTTTAAAAGTTACGACACAATTAAAGTAGATTGCCGTAAAGGGTGCTTGAGTTTCAATACTCATTGAACATTTTATTTTGGCCAGTAACATGAGGCTATTGGTCGGGCAATCAATGATTTGATTGTATGTCCGTAATGTCATTTGCAGCTCGTTATCCACGCTCCACGCGATTGCCCTCAACGGGCGCCATAGTAATCGTATCTGCAGTCAATAAACATTTCATTGCCGCGATTCGCTTTTGTATGCGCGTAGCTGATCATCATAAATGTATTCCATTTAAATTCTTCACAGCGTCACGTGATAAATACGTAGGTGCGTTCCTTTAAATTTGCGAGAGACTTTGTGGAGTAAACGTATTCATTACCATCCGCCAATTGGATCATCAACTAAACATAAAAACCAAATTAATAAAATCTGATGATGTCCGAACCGGATTTAAACCCAGGACCTTCCGATCGACAGTCGCGCTTGCAACGAACACTACCAATGAGGCAGTAATTTTCATAGCTATAGACAATTTGAGTACACGTAACATATGTATGAATTGACAACGTAACGTTTTACATTATGCCTTCATTTTTTCGCATCTGTAATTTAAAGACGTTTCACACTCATTAGTTATACTGAGTGTTTGTTTACATTTTAAAAGAGCCGCCATGATCTTAAACAAATTCAATCAGTCACAGGATAGTAGGTTTTATTGAATCAAAGGTGTGAAGAGCGGAAACTATTAAAAACTAAATCCATAGTTAATTTGTTTCTGGCAGGGGTAAACGTCATGGCGCCATATGATGACAAGTCAAGAGTGTATTATATATAGGTGTGTATGGCGCCCTCTGTCGTGATCTTTTAAACAAAGTGAAATTACTGGTATGATATAATAAATTTCAAGGGAGAATGAATATAAATTATCTTAAAAATCACCTTGAAATTTGCATTTATCAATTCATGATCAACACGCTCTTTTTGTATTGTCTTAAGCACTTGGTGAAAGTAAAATCCATAAATTCCACTTTTACTGTATTGTAATATGTTCAGTAATGTCCGCATGGATGTTCATAATAGACAAACATATAATAAGGGGCAACAAATAATACATTACTAATAGTAATTTGTAACGGGAATAAAACCTAAGAAGTCGATGAAATATTTTTGGAAGTAGTGATTGTTGCACACGAGTACATACCTACTTATTTCATATTATAAAAGTTTATAGAAAATAGTAAATGTAGACATTATAATCTCTTTGTATCTGTGGTTATTTGCTTACGAACAATTTTTACAGTTTTTATTTAATTTGGTGTAGTCATTAACAGATTTCAGAAAATCATTTATATACTTGTCAGTCGTGCTCCCAATGTTATACTATGTCCTTCTAGCATAATCTAGAGGGTCTGCTATTTTAATAATGTTTTGAATGTTCCTTTATCGTTGGTATAACGTGTGCAGCAGATTTCTGACTTATTTCACTTTCAAATATGGAGTGTATTACAATATAATGTCCGACAATACTTCAACTCGCGCGTCATTTTGCTTGTGGCATAATTAAGCAAGGGTAATTTCTCAAGACACGACACCCGACAGGTAACTGTCTCGCTGATTCAATGAAATCGACAGATGAATAAGTGCGTATCGATTGCGATTTTAATGGGCGTTAATGGGCGGGACAATAATAAACTCGTCGCCGACGGAGATTTTATCATTTCTATGAGCTGATAAGCAGTCGATCGCCGGCAGTTTCAAAGGCAAATTGCGGACAGGGATGCTGATAGTGCAATACGGTGGTCCTCCGCTTTAAAACTAATGTGGATCGTTCACGACGTCCCGCGCAAGAAATCAACGATGTACAAAGTACCTGCGCTCCTAATCAAAGGTACAAAGAGGAAAAATAAACGACACGATGGAGCAATCGTTTTTATAAGAGATTTTTCAACCGATTTAATTATCGAATTAAGTCTGTTCATTATATATCGCGAACTTGCGTTTCATAAGTTCGTCGCTGAGTAAGCGAATGTAAAGTAACAGTTTTTTTTGTAGCTAAGAAATTTAGTCTCACTTGCATTATTGGCATTAAATTACGAAATTGAAAATATATTAGAAACGCTTATTTAAGGTTTTTGATTTATATAATAGTATAACATAATAATTATACTCTTACTAGTGGAGTCGCTTGATGAGCTGGAATAAATGCTGGAAAGTCTATCTAGCATCAACCTCGCGATGAAGACATAGTTCTCAGTATGAATTTGGTAAAACAGAATTTTTGACCTAAATGTCCATTAGCCATCCTCTCGAAATGCTTTCGAAATAGACATTTTTTTGACAGAGGCCAAGAATAGAATTCAGCTGAACCGGGCAGCATTTTTACGTTTGTTAATAGATAGTATAAATATAAAGAATATAGCTATGTAAATATATATCTATATATAAATTTTAAAAATAAACTTCATGCATGAGTTTTTTTATACAAAAAACGTGTGATAAGTTGTGTAATAACGTGTAATGACAACGTGTATAAATTGATAATCATGCTACTAACGGACATAGGAAGTAGATAATGTAGGCACTGGCGACCACGTCGAGACCGGTGTAATCAGTGCTTGCATGTCATCCGTGGGAATTTATGGTTGGGGGTGTTCACCCTCGCACTCGGTGCTTAGGGGTATTTGTTAGTTGAGGGGCAATTGATAAACGTTTGTAAACATTGCGTGAACAACGATAAAGCATTTCCGCGAATGGTGTCATAATTAGCTAGGTACCAATTTTTTATGTTAATGTATGGGAAGCTTTTCCATATATTTCTGTCATTCAATGCAATTATGAGAAAAACATTGCCCAGCAATAAAACGTTGTACCATCCAAGCCAATTTACATTTGTATAGTAGGTACACTTTAATACGGGTTAATATAATCCTAATTTAGAATAAACATTAAACAGTGCGAACTGATGAACCTTAGGGGACGTATAAACTAATATATAAAAATCTCGTATCACAGTGTTAGTAGTCGAATTCCTCCGAAACGCCGAACAACGTTTACTATAACACATAAGATAGTTTACATACACAGAAATTTTTTAAATGTAGCTGAAATTGCGATAAATGATTAGTTGACGTAAACGTAATTTACGGTAACAAAATTCCAAAGGAAACTGCTATTAACGTGCTTTGATAAATTTAAAACACATCGTCAGTTATTTTATATCCGTTGGTGACCTTACAGACAATTTGTCGCGCTGTGAGGTCAGCGTCAACGCGCAATTTATCCACAGTTTAATGACAGTCATTTTGTTTTCGTGAGAACCTCATTTCATTTTTATGTATCGCATTTGGTTGTGGGCGGTGTAAGGTTGAAATAAAAATAGAGGTAGACGATTAGGTGCAGAAGTACTAATTACCCGCTATTTCAAATTATCATTACGTTTTAGGTAAATTATTTTTCGTTTTATGCACTGGTATATTTTGACTTGCATTTGTTAATGTAATTCCCGTAAATATCATTGTATTTGATTATTAAAATATAAAAAAGAACCATTACGTTCTAAAAACTTTACTGTTTTAATCATCTAATTCAGGTTCTTTGAAATCTCTGATTGAGGTCTTGTAATACATGACGAAGGGTAATTTATATTAGTGCTAATTTTAGTGGTAATTTACTGGTAATTTTAGTGGTAATTTATATTAGTGCTTTTCATAAATGTAAACGTAGGTAGGTAGGCAGAGGAGTGTAGAACATTCCCACGTTTCACCAGTTACGTTTACGTCCCACTATGGAATAGGTGGTAAGCCTATTGCCAT
>DWDU01001152.1:0-15451 GCA_018245575.1 Jemadia suekentonmiller
CCATCTATTCCATAGTAGGGCGTAATATGTAACTGGTGAAAAATGGGAGTGTACCACACTTCTCTGCCTACCTCTTCGGGGATAACGGTCGTGATGTTATATACGTAGGTATGTTACGTATTTATTATGCAAAGGGTAACCCTAATGAAATATTTAATGCTGTAATTTTACCAAGTACTTGTTAAGCGGGAATTCTGCTTTCATTCCAGTCTTACATAATTGTGTTCCCACGTGAAAGCTTATTGTTAATAAGTAAAATGATAGTGCAATGAACTGTCCTGCAGAAGGTACATAATTGGGGACAGGTCGTTAGAACAGAACAATTGGGCTAAATTAGCGCGTCG
Source organism: Jemadia suekentonmiller (assembly GCA_018245575.1). NCBI lineage: Eukaryota > Metazoa > Arthropoda > Insecta > Lepidoptera > Hesperiidae > Jemadia > Jemadia suekentonmiller. Next base: position 345 of record DWDU01001152.1, read on the forward strand.
TTAGAGCGACATAATTAAGTCTGCACGGAAATTCCCACTAGGGAACAAATGGGAATTTGCATGCAATTTGCAGGTAACCGTCGTCTAAAGAAACAGGCGACGTATATTAATAGAGTTGGAATCGTGGATGAATTCTCACATACATTCCACTACCTCCATCAGAAGTAAAGTAAGGTAACGATGAAAGGTGTAGATTTATGTGATGAGGATATCTTGTTTAAGATGTGTCCGGTATTACAATGTAACTTGATGTTTGAATGCATTTTGAAAAGAAGTGCAACTAGTATTATTGCTATTACACATATAATGACACCAGATTTTATGGGGTAGCCAGAGAGCACCAGTGCCAGTCACAAAAGATTACAACCGCCCAGAGAAATGTGGAACCGATTTTGAGGCTGCCCTTAATATTATGATAAAATTTAGTCCTACGTCCGAATTAAAATGTAGCAAAAATATCTAACATAGTAGCTCCCTAATTTATTTAAATCCGTTCCTTAGTTTATATCATTGCGTAAAATCACAATGAAATATCCTATCGCGGCTCGACACTTAAAAAAAACCCGTCACTTAATCAGAACAGCGGCGGGCGGCGGACGAAAAACAATGAATAAAATTTCAATGGAATTTCCTCACCGAAGAAACGGAATAGAAGATTAATTTTCATCGTCGAACTTTGAAAACAATGCGAGCGAACAAAAGCTCGGTGATTGCACATCTCATTTGCATGTTTCATTGACCGACAATTTAATTTGCACCGTCCCTTCGCGCACCGTTCATTTTGGTTCATTTGTCGACACACGGACTCACTCGTATAAAATACGATCCGCTGCTCGCCTACTGTTATCGCTTCGCTTGTTTATTAAATCTGCACTATGTGTATTTTATATGTAGTTACTTTGTGTATTTTTTTTGGACATATCAATGTGTTCTTATTGCAAGACTATATTGTGTAGGTATGCTAATTGAACGTAACAGACGTAAATCACGCCTATTATCCCCGAAGATGTAGGCAGAACAGTGTAGTACACTCCCAAGTTTCACTAGTTACGTATACGTCCCACTATGGAATAGGCGATGAGCCTATTGCCATGCACCGGGCACATAACCAGACTCCGAGCCACTATTAGAAAATCTAAATTAGAAATATTTTATAGTGCCTGACCAGGACCTCTTGATCGGCAGTCGCGCTTGCAACCAATACTACCAACGAGGCAGTCAATGGTAATTGGATATTTTTTTTTTTTTTTTTTGTTCAGTGTAGCATGCACGTCGGTTTTAGAAGAACACGCTTGTCTGTGCTTTCTTTAGGAGCTCCATGTTAAGTGCTTTGAGTATAAATGAGGAATTTGTCATCTAAACTTTCACATGGAATATTACAAATCGTTGGGGACATTTATTTCATAAATAGCCAGGTCCGCTTCGAAAATAAGCTGCTATAAGTTGCATACAAGTGTACATACTCGTACATGGTTTATCTTCCTGTTTCTACAATGATAATTGTTTAACTGTGAGCTTAATTCTGATCTGAGGTTATATTTCTACAGTCACCAGTGTTCAATGCAAAGTAGCGATTAACACTTAATTGATAAGAACGCCGACTTTTCATGTATGTACCTGTTAACTGTCGTATAACGGACGTGCACCTGTCAAGCGCGAGTTGGTTAAAACAGTAATTTGTATTTAAATAATTTTCACCTTCAGTAAGCGAATGCATTAATTTTGATACGAAAAGTAAATTTTAATACAAAATCGAAAGAAATATATCTCCATGTCATTATTAATGAATAACACTGATAGCTTAGTAGTTAGGAATTCTGAATTCAACTCCTGGCGCGTACAGCTCTACAAAACATGTTATTGCACAGTTTTAAAACAACAAAATTGCATACCGACTTGGGATTTCTCAATAATATTCACGAAGACGTGCATCGGGTCGCAATTGGCCATTGGCCAGTGTTGCAAGCTATGAGCAATTCATGTGATGAGAGGGGAGACGAGTCCAACGTGGAAGGATAGAAATAAGTTTGTCCCCATGTTTAAACGCACAAGTTTAAAACGGTAGAAAAGACAAGGATATGTAGTATACGTAACCACTTCTGTCCTTCTTAGAACTACTGTAATTCTTATAATAAACGTATTATTCCTTATCAGAAACATTCAGCCCTTCTATATATGTAACGTCCCCAAGCAGCGAGTACGGATAATACAGTAATAAGTTCTGTGTCTAGTGGGGCATTAATATTTGTCAAAACGTGGAGTATCGTCGGACAGATGAAGGGCGTGAGCGTATATCTATGATAGAGATGTGAAATTGTCTGTATATTATATCGTCTCCAATGTGGCATGTTTATATAGATAATCGTGAGAGAGAAGGCTCTATGCGGGTAAATACCAGCATATCTAAATATATAAGTTACACATTCGTCAGAATGTATGGAAGACATGGAAACCATAAAGATATATTTATGTACATGTGTGATTAACAGATGTGAAATTCGTAGTCTAGTAAAATTCTTATAAAAATATCAAATATATATAGTATTCCCAGTTTTCACCAGTTAAGTAATATATAATGGAGTTGGGAAAGAGCATATTACCATACAGCCGAAACGAGTCCAGACTTTGCGCTACATCCGGTAACTTCAAGTTTATAATAAACTCAGTACCGCTTGGCCGTATCCGGGATACGAGTCCGAGACTCATGCTCGACAGCCGCGCATACCGCAAGACCAACGAAATGTCAAATTCTTACAGCCTTCCGATTCTAATTTTACCTAAGTTCCCTGCGTAAATATGCGTATTTGAGCCGAAACGATTCGTCGTATTAACAACTCGTCGTAAAAAGAAACGACGTTAATGTGAGTTTCGACTTTCGCTGTTAAACACCTCAACAAACCGTGTTCTAAGCAGTTACGGCCACTTTGTCCTGGTATACGATTACAGCGGTCTCACAAAATAATTCTGTAGTAAACGTAATCGTAACCGGTGAAACGTGGGGCTGTTCTACATTCTTTTGCCTACCTCTTGGAGGATTACAGGTGTGATGCTAAGTTTTACGTTTCTTTAGTAAACGGTAGATATGTGACTACTTGGTATGTCTCTCGTCATCATTTTATTTTATTTATTGACCCTTCATTCTAAAACCTAAAAATAAGGTAAACGAAACAAAACTTAATTCCGTTAAAATTGGGATTCGTTCTGATCTAGAGACGTTATTAGCTCGTCATCTTAATTAATAAATATTAATAAGTAAAAAGGGTATATTAAATATTGCAATTATTCTTATATCTCTATATATGTAACTCTCATCTCATATTTGACTTTCGTCATTCAAGTTAAAACTTGCTCGTATGCTTCAAAGCATATTTTCAATTTCTTTTAAGGTTAAGGCAGTTTTAAATTTCATACACTAAGTGTGTGTAGCGCGTAATGTAGGCGGTTTTTTTTTTAATGCGGCTGAGTGACTCGGGTCCTCGACTAAATGAAAAAGTTTACGGAACATGATTTACCACGCAGTTATACCTCGGTCTAGTGGGTCGCGAGTGGCATGTGGCTTGCTTTTTGCGTTTTTCGAAATACCCACGCGCACGTACCCCGCACGTTGTGCCCGTTTGCGTTTTTCGCGAATTCTAAATTTGAAATAATGTTTGATCGGAAAAGTGCCCAATGCACTTGTAGTCCATGTGGCCTGATCGAGATGACTTCGTGCGACCCGGCTGGGGCATGCTGCGCCAAGCCAATCTGATGCGAGTGGTTCGACATGTCGGTTAGTAACAAACCTGCATGTCACCTGTTAGTTAATGATGACGGTGACCGTCATCATTAACGCATTTTTCTTTCGCAGTTGGATACGGATCTTCTCTCGGTATGAGAATCGTTAAGGCCACAATCAACCACATTCACCAAGCGCTAGTAGGTAGAAAACCAAAACCCCATTTTTAATAATGAAACTATGTATTTAAATTTGGGGGCGCACTGCGACCACTGCGGGTTGTTAGTTCAGCATAAATCCTCGGACGGTGTTGTTAACAGTATACACTGCTTTAATAATTCAAGAAGTCCGCTCTTCGGTCTGCGTTTTACGAGATGCTATTGCTGCGAGGGTCGCGGCGAAGTGTATGTAAATGAATCGAGCGGAATGTAAATGATGCGCCGTCGTCACCGGAAGCGCGGTTGTGTTGCTGTTGCTGAAAATTATTTTCTCTCATAATGGGCTCTTTTACCCACGTGACCGAACGTAACAATGTGGACGCGACCTTGGCGACATCATCAGTTAATTTTTTCTGTTTGAAATTCAACGGGTTTACAAATCAGTGTTCGTGAGAATGTGTAATTTGTAAAATCAATAAAGTTGTGTCTGCCAAAATGGTTAAATATATGTATTTTCATGAAAAGAATTTGCAGTTAAGTTGTAGTTGCAGCCTAAAGATCGATTTGTATTTTATCACAAATAAAACCCTCTAAAGTAGTTTTATTTGCTTCCCAGAATATCTACTGTGTTCCTTATACACGAAAACAACAAAACAAGCCGTAAAGGCGTAAGCGCCGAAATAGTGAATGAATTAGAGTATCATTTAAACGTTAAACTCACACTGACTTTATTTGCGTTCAACAATAATTTGATTACTAGGTATATGAAAAAAAAGGAAAATAGACCATTGACTGCTTCGTTGGTCGTATTTGGCGCAAGTGCGAGTGCCAATAGAGAGGTCCTGGGTTCAAATCACGGTTCGGGTAATATTAGATTTTTTTAGATTTTCTATCAGTGGCTTGGAGTCCGGGAATTTGTCCAGTGTATTACATTTGTAGTTACAGTGTAGTACACTCCTCTGCCTACCTCTTCGCAGATTACAGGCTTGATGTAATGTAACGTTTTTTTATGTTACGTGCTTAGACAACACATTTTTTTATAATTAAAATCCACTTACATTGAATGAATTAAGAATCTTAAAATAATATTAAGTGAGCCCCTTTCTAAAACTACACATCTTTCTAAAAGGATTATCGCAATAGAACGCTTTTAAATGGGTTTACATAGCGGATTTGAAATTGGGAAATCAAAAATTGAAAAGCCTTTTAAACGTTAGCTGGCGCCCAACGCGGGTCGGCGTCCGCTTGGTGGAAGTGAAATTTGCACGCATGACGTCACCGTAATGGTCGACATCAATTTAGACCGGCAGATGTCGAAGCTAGCCGTTACTCAGAGGTCTTACTGATCGAACACGATGATCGAATAAAACGTATGCAGACTAAGGAAAGTTGTCATCATTAGTTACTATTTCTTCTCATTCGTACAACTTGGAATTGTTCAAAAGTGAAACACTTTCTGGGTAAGCGTGCTGTAAGAACCTAGTATGAATTTCGCTTATCATCAGCTGATATTCGATTATAATCAAACCTATTAATAATAAAATGGATTCACTAATCGATTTCTGTGTTAATTTTGTTGCGAACTCCACGTGGACAGTGAAAAATCAAAGAAAAATGTGCATTGTATGGATGAAATAATTTCATAGTTCAAATACGTGACCAATTTTCAAATGGGGTGCATGAAAGGAGCCTCCCTGAGCGGCGTCTATGTTTGTTTAAGTATCGATATATGCCCGACGCATCCTGGACATTGTGACTAATCCTTTCACCACGATGGCTGATTACTCACGACTATACATTGACTCGACGAAGAAAGATTTTTCAAATATAAGTACATATATCTTAATGTATATGCCGTATAGTCAAACAACCTCATCAAGCTTTGTGGTACCGCAAGCGCTAATAATATACAATATAGGTACAATTAGGTGAGTTTAATAATTTTGAAATGTGCCTCTCATCTGTCGTCTGCGGTCACCGGTTTAGGGAGATAAAGTACATTGAGTGATAGGGTTTATCTAACAACTTCAACATGATAAGCTCTTTCATAAAATATTTCTTTACTTGTAGTTACTACAACTTTTATAAGTGAGCCTTTTATTTATTTATTTAATTTTATTTCTAACCTAAAACTAGGTAACGAATGACGGCGTTAATGCGGGCGCAGCGTCGGTAATTAGTAAATGTTTAATCAGATCGCCAAATGAAAAAAATAATGTTAATGATTCGTTGAAGTTGTAAAAACGTATTATAGTTGCGTAATATTATTCCTACATCGCCGCGCCAGGTACTACTAGATAGAAACCACCTAGTGTCAAATACTTCTTCTTCAAATACTTCACTTCTTTTATTAAAAGTGATCTTTATATTAAATACGTACTTATTTTTAAAGTTCTCAATTTTAACTTCATTGTTTTATGGGGATATTATATTCACGTTCATTTATTTCAAGCAATATCTAGCATTTAAGTCGCACAGCTTTATGTTTTAACTCGGATATGTGAAATGGAACGCGTTTAAGCTAAAAGCTCGGATGTTTAACGTGTAGGCTTTTAGCCGAGCGCTTCATTCTAAATACTCGAGATTTCTGAACGTTGAATCCAATTGTAATATTCCTTTTTGCGCTATTCAGGTCATTCTGGAACAGGGTTGCGTAAGGGTGAAGTTATAGCGGCAAAAAGATATTAACACGTGGTGACGTATGCCATTCTGTCGTTAAATCGCCCATCGGGTGGCGCGGAGGGGATGAAACGAGCGTGTATTAACACTAGTGTTCTCTAACTGCCGTTACGACACAGATACCGTTACATCGCTAACGAGGGTTGGAAATAAAGTAAATTATTTGATCAATATGCTACCCATAATGTACAAGACATAATGTACCAGACATCACTATATCTTAGAACAAACATAATATATTGTGATATTCTGCAGTTTGATCTATTAGATGGATCTATCTATCTATTATGTCGTAAGTTGTGACTTACCCCGGCGTTGGTAGATCGCTGTACGGCGCGGTCTGCCTGGGCACAGCTCAAGCTCAGGCCATCTATGGGCAGCAGTGTAACCAGTTTCTGGTGCTTTGCGATTCCGGACCCGCGCACCCAGTATGGGGATTATCTGTTACAACTCGTCCTCGTATGCCCAGTAGTGGATTCAGACAGGCCGACGATTATCGCTTATTATAACTACTTCTGATACTAATATATTCGGACAGTCCGTATTCTACCGTATTTGTATCAATTCATTACACGTATGCTCAGTGAACATATTACATACTAAAATTGACAAATGTGTTGTGTTTAACATGTACGCAAATGTGAGGTCAAATCGAATTGCGAATTAATAAAACATGCTAATGTAGTAAGCATATTTGTTTTGGTCTGGCTCGATGGTACAGTGGCTGGTGAACCTGACTGCTAAGCTATGGGTCGTGGGTTCGATTCTTACGCTGTCCAATTATTTGTGAGATGAGTACAGATATTTAATCTTTCTGTGTGTAAATAAAAAAAAGGAAACTATGTAATTATATATTTAAATGCATATATGTGTTTATCAGCCGTCTAGGTACCATCACACAGAGTTAATTTACTTTGGGTTCACATGAAGTAGAAAGTTCACGTGTGTAATGTTCCAAGTTATTTATTATTTATTACTATCATTGATTATTGTATTTTAGCGAGGCAACGAAAATTGCAGCGAGGCGGATTACATAATAGGACTTTGTCACAATGAAAATAATAACAATGAGTGACCAGCCGTCCATCCGCGGGTCGATAAATGAGTTGTAATAAAACGCGATGCGGTCGGAATTCAAACAGAATAGTCTGTTAATAAAACATGCAAATGAGACCTGCAGCTGTCCTTTGTTCCGTTCCTACTGTTATAAAAGTCAAACGATGGAAATTAATCATCGATTCTGTTTCTTTGAGCGTTAGAAATATCATTTATATTTATTAATTGTCTTTCATTTGGAGTCTCTGCGACGTCTTCTGATTGCATCTCATGAAAATTCAAAGCGACAAAGTTGTTTCATGATCGGATGAAACAGAATTGAGTTAATTATTGAATGTGCGCGTATTTATTCTAATTAATCGCGTTCGTTAAACGTTGGGTGAGTTTTAAAAAGCGAATTTTAGTAGGTTTCATTCTAGGTCGTTTGGTTTTAGGTCTTCTCATAGCGTTTTTTGCTCGTTAACTAAATCAGCTTAGCCTTTTTAGCTCCGCTGGCCTATTAGTCAAGCGCCTGCTAATTAGTATATTCATCTCCATGAGAAAAAGTCGGAATTTTCATTAAAAAATATATAAACATTTTTGAGTTAAAATTTAATTGAAGTGATTTTTATTTGCGATTGGTTTGATAGTAAATCTGTTATCATGACAGTCCCTTCGTCGGTTAGTCGGTCACTTGGAAAGATCAGATAGTTAATCAACCAGCCAGTTAAAAAATAACAAACCGTAAAATCACGCCTGTAATCACAGAACAGGCAGGTAGTACCAGTCAGCCAATTGTGTAGATAATCGTACATTACTCGTAGCAACTGTCGTCACTTCTAATACTTGGTACATATAACATACGCCTATAATCCCCGAAGAGGTAGGCAGAGGAGTGTCCTATATTTTCACGTTTCATCAGTTACGTTTACGTCTCACTATGGAATAGGTAGTGGCTCACTACCTATTGCCATACACCGGGCACATTTCCAGACTCCGAGTCCCTATTAGAACGTCCCCAGGTGTATGATTGTAGTGATTTGAACCCAGAACCTCTCGTCGGCAGTCTCATTTGCAACCAACACGACCAACGAGGCAGACTTGATATATTTTGTAACTTCGGCTCTTAATGTGTGGTTTATGTTTTAAGTTTAGGTACTGTTTGCCATCGAAATACACTCATACTTTAGAAATTACTTTCGCAGTTGCCACAGGAGCAAATATAATACAAGAGCTTTAAAACTTTTCGGTTGACACGTAAAAGTTGGTTGAAAGTCGAGCCTTGCATCGGACGCAGGCTGCGACCGACCCTTATTTGAGTTTAAAAGTCGGTAGTACACGTAGTCGTTCTCAGTTCACGGACGAAATTTTGAAAACTCAAAAAACATTTTTTAAAGGTTCCAAGCAAGGCCACCTTTCTTATAGTTTCACTTTCGACATTAAGGTTTTTATTATTGTTATCACTATTATTTTTATACCTTCAACCCAGGTTCCTAGCCGGGCTGGCAGAGAGCGTTGTATGCCAAATTCTCTTTTGTTACCGGTCTGATTGGCTTCTTTTTCACCCAACACTCTTCATACAGTTTTAAGGGTAGATTGACTATTTAAGCCCTCTTCCGCTGGGTACGTTCGAATTACATTTAAATGCTTTTTGTTGGATAATTATGTCGTCACTTAGGGAACAGTTTTATTTGCTGTAGATCGAAGGATCGTGATAAAACCGCCCTTTTCATTTTAATTATTTAATATAAGTTGAATATCATGCGACATACGTGTAAATTATTTGTAATTTTCATCATAGCTATAACACTAGGAATGCAGTCTGCGCCACTGCTAGGATTTTGAACTAGAAACTCTAAAAAAGACCAATAGAACCCGACGGATCGAACCTAGGGCCTTTGGATCAACAGTTGTGTTTGTCACTCAACCAACGAGGCAATTCAAAAATTTATTATCTTCACATACTTAATGTATGTGATTGTAAAAGTAGCATAAAATAATAACAATGAGTGTTCAAAGTGGAAGAAGCAGTATTATAAGTATAGACATATTAGGAATTGATCTCTACCTACCCCGCAGGACACCTGGCTTGATGATGAAATAATATCAGTTACTTGGTCATGTTACAAGTAGATGCTCGTTTCGTAATATTCCGCGACTTTTATTAAGAGTACAATTTCAGCCTACAACAGATAGTACATGCAAATAGCATTTGTAATGTACATTAGGTAACTGTAATAGCTACTAAATTGTGCAAAACATCGCAAAGCCAATATGCATTAACATTTGCTTAATCCAAACGAGTTGTACGCGACCCCAAACCATTAGTTTTGTGCGGTCTGTACATTGTTAGAGAACATTGTATCAAAAGTTAATGTTATGAACTTTGTTTTAAAAAAGGGACCATATAACAACAGTTCAAAACAGTTAATCTGTATGTGTAGCATGAATAATTCTGTCTGTATACGGCTTTTTAATTTCTGATGTCCTAATCTCCTCATCTTGACCGGGGAGTAGCAACACAATTTCATAGATATCCCGCCATAACGACAGGTTGTTATCTTTTCAAGCATTGATATCACGGGGTAGTCTAGGTTCTCTTACCTTTATTTCAATTTTGTTCTCTGGTATGAACCTATTTATACGACATCAAAAACCCGGTAGTATTTTGTCTGACCTGGGAATCGAACCCATAATCTCTTGCACAGTCCCACTTGCGTCCACTACACCAACGAGGCAGTCCATTGTTACTGCACTAAGAAAAGTAATATTATAGCTAGCTATAATAATTTGTCTAGACAAATGGGTACAGAAATGTGTCTTTCCAATTTGAGTAAGATAAATAGAATGAAAGCATTCGGCGGTCGCCATCGTGAGTGCACGTACATACATGTTATTCAAAGGGAAATAAATAAGAAAACTGAACGACGCATCCGGTGAAACTAGCTGTGCAGGAAGCAACGTGATACGGGAACGTTATTAAGAGAAGTGGTATCTAGATAAAAGTAGTTTTACTTTGGTTACGGCGAGTGTATCTGCGAAAGAGCTATCCGAGCTCTCGCGATACAAATCGAGTAAGATAGCTTTCGTATAGCGTAAACCTTTTTAACCACTAATGTATATATGATAGCTCCGGTGACCAAATGGGTGACTGGTAGCGCTTGTCGATGTGTGTGGGTGGTGAGGACCAGTGAACCGATGAATCAGGCTAGTGATCGCATCACCGCGACGTCTCCGAGTTTCAGAGTGTCGTCTCGTCTCTGAAATCTCGCGGTGGAATTATTTTGTCACAACAAACGAAAGCTTTCGTCTGTATATCTACTTTTACTTAGATATATACAGTTTAGCATACGAGTAGAATTTTTCATTAAGTTATTTATTAAAACGTTTTTATGCCGAGTCATCCATTGTCTGCATTTAAGTCTGCACAAATTATAATAGCTCTCGTGTGACGTAAACAATAAGGATTTATCTGTCAATCGATCTATTTTTCTCTATATATAAAACGATACAGGTTATTATATTAAAAAATATTACTATTGAACGATTTATGTCTCTACTGTTAATGATATGTGTGAGCTATTTAAAACACGAAAACGCTAAATAAATTTGATAAACACTTATTTTGAATAATATTTGGACCAAATGTATTGATAGTGAAATAAAACCATTCACTGGCTAGACAATGAGGCTATTAGATTACGTAACATCACGCCTGTATTCCCCGAAGAGGTAGGCAAAGAAGTTCCACGTTTCACCAGTTACGTTTACTTCCCACTATGTAATAGATGTCTACTACCATATATCAGGCACAAATCCAAACCCCGAATCACTATTAAAAAATCTAAATTAGAAAAATCCAACAATGCCAACCTGGGAGTTGAACCCAGAGCCCATCGATCGACATTCGCGCTTGCAACCAACACCAACGAGGCCGTCATTAGATTAATTTGGACAAATCGATTTTAAAAACGTGAGGCTTGTTGACAAAACGTGCTGACGCTTGTTTTGCGACGCCCACTAATTTACTCAATGCATGAGCCCAATTACGCAGCGGCGACGAAATAAACTTCGTTAGCATGTAATTAACCGACTCGACTGTCTCTACCGTGTTGGATTAATTTGACACAATGCATTCCGCGTACCTATTGAACGGCTACAGTTGAAATTTGCTACCATTTCGCTTTACGACAACATTAATTTTATTTACAATTTTGTTATAGTAAATATTCTTTGTCGAGTAGATGTCTGATCGTGGGTGTTCAGCCATCGTGGTGAAAGGATTAGTCGCAATGGCCAGGGTGCGCCGGCCAGTATGTGTTCCTCCTTAATCAGACACAGTCGCCGCTCTGGAAGATTCCTTCCATGCACGCCGTTATACTAAATGTAATTACCACACTTGTTCTCGTCAACTATATAATGTACTCGTTTGTTATTGAAATGATACTTTGTAATAATATTCAGCGATACCTACCTTAATACCTGAAAATGTTTAATACAGGAAAATGTGTGATAAATGAGATATTTTCGAAAAAATTTCAAACCAGTTAATATTTAATGGGTAGTCAGAGGAGTGCAGTACTCTCTTACGTTTCAACAGTTACGTTTGCGACCCATCATATAATTGCTGGCGACTTTATTGCTATACACCGGGCATTACTAGAAAATCTAAAATTAGTAAAATCCTGTAATGCCCGACCCGGGATTTGAACCCGGGACCTTCCGATCGGCAGTCACGCTTGCAACACGAGCAACGAGGCAACGAAGCCTGGTTTTGAATACTCCAGATTTTCTAGTCAGCCATTATCAGACCCATTTGGTGAATGAAGGTGAGTTTCGTCTGTCTCGCCACATATATCCATTAACGTTCGCGTTATAAACGTGTCTCCTCCGTCATTTTTTCATTTACAATTCTGTTTACAAGGCCGAACAATTGTTTCAACTCAACATTTTACTGCCTTACATCGTTATTATAATGTTACTGTCTTTTAAGTGGTATCCAGTCAACACTTCGTTAAAAAAATGTCCTGACAATGTTCACGTGTTTACTTGTAGTTTAATGTTTGGTCACCGACTATAATGTAGAAAAGAACATGAATACCGCTAGCAATTCAAATAGCCGGTATGTTATACTGCGAAACACGTTTAAAATTTAACACGCCGTCAACGGTACCTGGTGTTTGTGAGAAGCGAACACCGAATCGCGTTGACATTTATTGTGTTCCAACAATCGGGTATAGGACATCAGGACATGCACGGAGTTTTGAATTGCGTACATCGCGTTTGATGTACAAAATGTTGTTGACCATAACATGTTACTCGTTTTATGAATCAAATTTCAATTTAAAATTTTCAAAATTTCTTCAAGTAACTTGTATAAAGTAAAATTTACTTTATATGAATATATGTAAATTTAGTTAACGTTATTTTATGTCAGTTAACATTGAACGAATGTTATTGTTATATTAACAATTATCTTTAATTTTTTAGGTGTCGTTATATTAATGATTTCGCACCCTATATAGGATAAGATAGGACAATTTAACATATTATTTCATATCTTACTATGTCATATCTATAGAATATATTGCAACGAAACGATATAGAATTGAATTCAATTATTGTTAAACAAAAGCGAAAAACGAAAATGTATTTAAAAAACGATCATAAAAGAATATATAAAAGTATTTGTCTTTACAATATAAACGCTTCAACTTATGAATCGAATGTGGGACTATAAAATGGCGCCTGCTGGGAGGATTGGGAAGGATTTTAGGTCGGATTGTGATCATTATCTTTAGATTCGACGGAAGCCCCACTTTTATAAATCCTCATAAGGGCTATGTTCACACAAAAGCTCAATATGCTAGGCTTCAAGATTGTGTTGTGATATCTTTGGTATTTCCTTCCTTTATTTGCATGTTCACCATTCGCACTCACTAGATCCCCTACCAAGATGAATATGTATATAACATAAGATTCTCCATAGCATGATAAGTCTGAAACCGAAATAAGGATGGAAAACTTGTTCTTTATGACACAAATAACACTTAAACGTGGTCTTATATACGATCGTGAATGGAAAATAACGGTATTAATGATGAAACGATTACGGGACCAAAGTCCCAAAATAGCTCCCGTAAGCCATTTCTGAATTTCCCATCGACGTTTAGAGATTCCGATGCGAGATATCGCTAAAAGGCCTAATCAATTACCGATAAGATCGCACTGACCCGTATACATTGAGTTGTTTGTGTGACAAATGTAGCCGGCTACTACCACGCCCTCTAGCTACATTAAGGAAAAACGTCCGACGATTTTTTGCTAATTTCGCTTAAATGCGTAGCAGTCATCGTTTTTAGTATTACAATTCGGATAACAGCAGATAAACGGTAGACACTGAAATAAAGTTTATTGCCTTTTATAAGTAAGTTTATTCACGGTAAAAGGAACGTAGGTCGCCCTCCTAGCAGGTGGTGTGGCGACTGTAGATGACCGGATTCGGTAGGCTGAGGACCGGGAGGACTGGCGCTGATTAGGGGAGGCATAAGTTCAGCAGTGGACCTCTAAAGGCTGATGATGATGATATATTTTATATTACGGGACCAGAATAGATATGAAAGAAGTGGATAGTAAAGTTAAGCGTATCGTAGTAGATGTTCCCTATGAGCATCTGAGACGTAAGCGTTAATAAGTTAAAATGTAATTTTGTATGAGATAACATTTCATTAAACAACCCAATTTCATAATACAAGCGGTTGGTACGGTACGGAACTTTATATATTGCGAGGGACTGACAACAGAGTCGACTTTTTTATACATGCATCTGATTTATATAGATCATTTATATTACGATCCATTTATAAGGCTTAGGCTCATATCGTACATATTACGAACGTGAGAGCATTACATTTCAATATGGCGGAACATGACGACACTGGGAGCGCAATTTCATTGAGTACAAGCTTCAGAGATATTACGCAGTGAGTAGATTGTTACGAGTCATACGAATATTGTCATCAAGTACAACATACCAACAATAGGTTTTAATGAAAAAATTATATTAAGAGAAAACTTATTGATTATTTATTTACAGTTAGGCATATAGACGGGTTATCAGAGCGTTTAAAATATTCCGCTAATCTTTGTTTTATATTATAGTTTTTGGTAAGAAGATAAACTTTAAAGTAAATGAAATGGTAATAAGTGGACGTATTCTCAATTCTTAAATTTAAAGTGTAACATAATAAGATGTTAGAGATTTTTTACTGGATGCAGATCTCTGCTCATTGATGGTAGTTCTATCATGGTTTGGACTGAAGCTCTGGCATGAACCAAGCTTGGTTGCTACTTTACTGGTATTAATCTTTTATGATCTGGAAAGTGCTACTTTGGGCTATTAAAGAGCAATCTCCATGTATAAATTTTGGTAACGTAACACCGTGCCTCGTTGGTCGTGTTGGTTGCAAGTGCGACTGCCGATCGGGAGGTCCTGGGTTCGATTCCCGGGTCGGGAACTA
>DWDU01001153.1:0-15449 GCA_018245575.1 Jemadia suekentonmiller
GTATGTCTCTGACTTAAATTGAATATAAAGATAATACTATTAGAAAAATGACATATCTTTCAATGAATATTATTTACAAATCACATTCATTTAAATATTTCATACATTTAAATTTACAAATCAAATTTAAATATTTCAAACATTTATATATATACATACATAACAAAGACATTAATATTTTTTCTATGTATACATGTTGCTATATAATTAGGGGCTTGGATCGAAATACACTCAAAGACAATATTAGTGAAAATTACAAAGATATACCTACTACATTACCTAAACAAACATTATTTTCCTATGTGTACCTATCCAGATATAATATTATTATATTCATAGATGATCTTATAAAAACATGCTTATATGCTTGTTCTGTATTTGTTTTTCTGTGTATGAACTTGCATAGTATATTTTAAAGTTTTTTCTTTGTTTTCATATCCATCGCCAATCGTTTATTACGATCAAAGAACCTCCTAATATGTGTTTCTCCCATTAAAAACACTTTCTCATGTGTTTCGATTTGTGGCGTTATATTATTAATTAACGTCAATGTAATGTTAACAAAGAAATTATGTAGAAAATCTTCGTATTTCGAAAATATTTGTTTCAATGACAAAGCAGATGCAGTTTTGCTTAAATAAAAAATGGATATCTAAAATGTAAGAAGCGGTTTGAAAATCTTTAAAAAGGTTAGGGTACTATATTTATCTTTGTAAAATTAAAA
This sequence comes from Jemadia suekentonmiller, assembly GCA_018245575.1. Classification (NCBI taxonomy): domain Eukaryota; kingdom Metazoa; phylum Arthropoda; class Insecta; order Lepidoptera; family Hesperiidae; genus Jemadia; species Jemadia suekentonmiller. The sequence continues at coordinate 725 of DWDU01001153.1, forward strand.
TATTAACTTATCTATAGAGTATTAATATATCCATGTGTATTAGAATTATAGATGATATCTAACATGTGTTATTCTTGAAGTATGCGATATTATTACCTTCTGTAGCAAGTGTATCAGTAGAATATTACTTCCTACACATTTCATAATGTTTACAGTAACATGACGTTACCGACATAACCTACGTAGCCAATACCTTACAGGGAGTATTTCTTGGAAACACAATTTTAAGTAATAAATTTTGCGAACAATTGCCGTGTTTCAGGTTGATAGATTATATTATAAAAAATGTTCCATAGGAAATTGCAAAAAATATATGAAGCTTATATTGATGTATAATAAAACTGTCTACTATATTATCATAAATGTAGCTATATTTGCTATAAACACTGGTCATGTGGTGGATATATCGTAATACATAATAAATATATAGATAGTAGGAAAAATAGTTGTTTAAATACAAATCGCCTTTGGTTTAGCGCATACTAGTCTGTATCTCGTATCTGAAGTAATTCTGAAATAAATAACATGAATATATTTGGTTTTCTTATTTACCCAAACCTGACTATCATTTTTGATTCTTTTATTGTTTTCCTGTTGGTCATAGTTCTCTTCTCGCCATAAGAAAAGCCTATAAGTTAAGGCTATAAGTATGTATGTCATGTTGACTTAGTGCGGGATGTGCAGGTTTCACATGCCTTAGGGTAAATTTATACTAGCGCAGAGTCGAAGCGCATCAAAGCGTCTATCCAAAACTGAACATAACAAATTCAACCTTAACTCCACAGCGTAACGCACACATTACTTCTGAGATTTTAAAAAGACGCGGGCATTCTTCGTCATTCGCGCGTTTGCGCGTGAGAAACGCTGATTGGTACGCGCGCATTCTCGCGTATCCTTGCGCCCACTAGCGAAAGTTGTAAACACTAATTCCGCTTTCTTTTTCTTCTTCTTCAACCTCAGATATAAGTAATATTATAGCAAGATCAATGTCAATCATCATTTTACACACGTTTCAGCTACGAGAGTCAACTGGCAAGTGATTCAGTAGCACTGCTCTTGATGCCCATTACAACACGTAAAAAGAGTGCGTGCGTATTCTGGCGAATACGTGCGCCATCGTGTGGCCTCGCTTTAGTTGTAAAGAATTTGACGCTTCGATGCGCTTCGACTCCGCGCTAGTATAAAATATTATCACAAAATGATTGTTATTAATTGTATTAGAAAATAGCGTTTCTCACGCGCAAACGCGCGAATGACGAAGAATGCCCGCGTCTTTTTAAAATCGCAGAAGTAATGTGTGCGTTACGCTGTGGAGTTAAGGTTGAATTTGTTATGTTCAGTTTTGGATAGACGCTTCGATGCGCTTCGACTCTGCGCTAGTATAAAATATTATCAAAAAATGATTGTTATTAATTGTATTAGAAAATATGACAAATCTATTTCGCAAATATTTATTTAGTTACTCCTGGTCAAGGTATAACTAGGAGCGGAAAATGTTTAATAAACGACATTATTATTTACATGTAGAATGTAGATTATTTCTCAAACAGCCGTCTCAATATAGTCATAACCAGCACTGTTAAAAAATATTTATAATAATAATTTGAACCGTAGTTACAATTTTATGATCATAATGATGTTTCGACTCTTCAAAAGTTCTCACCTTAATCGTCTATTAAAATATTCAATTGATCAAAATTTAAATTGCTTCCAAATCAATTTGACATCTTAATACAAAGTACAGTAACATTTTTGATCTTTTATATATGTATTAAAATATTTTAGCTATCGGCCATAGCTTTTATCATTGCACTGTAGCACTGACGACAAAGGGAATATTTTTTTATGTTGCTCTATTAGTACCGTAAATATTACTCCGTATGTACTGTAATAAGTTTTCAATAGTTCGTTTATTATGACCACAGACTACAGTAGAAATAGGTATATACGATACAACGTGCCTCAAAGTCAAGTATATTATAATGTCAAATAGGTAAATGATTTTATGGTTTTACTTTGACAGTAAACCGGCGCAGCGTGCTTGTGTGGAAACTACAGGTTTAGTTACTATATTCGATGTAGATTCTTTAACTAAAGCACTGTGTATCCCGATACGGTAAATGTGCTTTCATATGTGGAAAATAAGTGTATTGAACATAATATATTGTGTATAATATGTGAACTATTATATGTAAGGTTATATAAATGAGATATTTGTTGCTTTCACTTCTAAGGGAGAGGTAAAAATGGAAACACCAGTATCTGCTTTCGCTGTTTATAAGAATAACAAATCATCAAAACAGAAAAAAGAGAAAAAATTAAAAAGCTCCATCGCCCTTAAGAAACTTGAAGAAAATATAGACAGGGATATTGCCAAAACAGTTAAGCGGAAACAACAGAAATTAAAGGAAGCCAAGAATATTACTAAGAAGAAGTCTCATAAGAAGAAGAAGAAAACGAAGGAAATTAAGAAACTGAATGTTAAGGACGACAGAAATACGTCTGCACCTCCGTGCGCTTCTGATGTTGACGACGTTCCGCAACTAGTGCCGGCCCAGGTCAATAACAAAGTAGCTAGCGATGATAGTGATCTGGATGACGCTACTTCTTACACCAGCTGCAGTGTTGAATTCACTCCAGTAGAAACTGACAGTACAGAAGAGGGACTGAAAATTTTCAAGTGGATGATAGCACCCTACAATCCAGCTGAATTCCTTAACGCCGTGTGGGAAAAGAAGCCACTACATATATCAAGAAAAAAGCCCCAGTACTACAAAGATATTATTTCAACACCGGTAATTGATAACATGTTGCGGACAGAAAATATTCAGTTTACCAAAAACATAGATGTTACATCTTACATCAATGGTAAACGTGAGACTCATAACCCTGAAGGTAGAGCTTTTCCACATTTGGTTTGGGACTTCTATTTAAATGGTTGCAGTATAAGATTATTGAATCCACAGACTTACATATCAAAACTGCATCTCTTGAATGCTACTTTGCAGGAATTTTTCAATTCATTTGTAGGTGCCAATGCTTATTTAACACCACCTGACAGTCAAGGTTTTGCCCCCCATTATGATGATATTGAAGCATTTATACTGCAAGCTGAGGGAAAAAAACACTGGAGAATTTATAAGCCTCGTGAACATAATGAAGTATTACCAAGAGAATCCTCAAAAAATTTCACTGATAGTGAAATAGGAGATCCTGTACTTGAAGTAACATTGGAGGCTGGGGATATGCTGTACTTCCCACGAGGCTATATTCATCAAGGTATTACAATTGATGGAGAACATTCACTGCATGTTACAGTGAGTATGTACCAAAAACATTCATGGGCCGACCTCTTTGAAAAGATGATTCCAGCAGCCCTACAAATAGCTATAAGTGAAAATGTTGAATTCCGAAAAGGTTTGCCCTTTGATATTTACAATGAATTTGGTATAGTGAACTCAGATGAGAGCAGCCCACGTAAAACTGAAATTGAGGAGAAAATTAAGTCTCTATTTTTAAAAATAAAAGATCATTTGCCTATTGATGCAGCTGTAGATCAGATGGCTAAGCATTATCAGCATGATGTGCTGCCTCCTGTCCTTACTGATGTAGAAAAGTCAGTCTCAATATATGGCAACTTAACTATGATGGTTGAAAATGGGAAGGTAATAAACAGAGCGGAAATTGGTCTCGATACAAAGATCAGACTCCTGCGCAAAAACATACTCAGGATGGTGTCTGAGGACACTATTCGATTGTACTATTATGCAGAAAACTCACTTGAATATCACGGAAATGAATTGTCTTTCATTGAAATAAATGAAAACATGGCACCTGCGATAGAGACATTAATTAAGGCATATCCTAATTATGTCTCTGTTGAAGATTTGGATATTCCTAATGAATCTGATAAATTGCAAATAACTGATACACTTTGGGCAAGAGGACTTATCATGACAGAATATCCATTAGAGATTATTGATGATGATTAAAATAGAAAAAAGTACAGTGTGACCTGGTTTTGAACATGATTTCTTTTTTGTAATAAGAATAAACCTTAAGAGATAAAATTGGTGTTTTAATTGGCCTATTTTTACATACTGGTATAAAAACGAATTTCTCAATATAAAAAGTTTATTGTCAAAAAATGTATGAGCAGGTCGAGCACCTCATTCATTTTTTAAAAACATTACCCTTTAGTTTATACATACATTACATCCATACATTGAGACTGCCGTAATGAACTTACATAAATATTAACATACAGGATCAATAATGTTTCTTACACTAATTGCTGAATACTATAAATGCCCTTATGTGGTATTATGTCTAATTTTACATAGATACATTATGGAGCTTCATTTGTTAGTTGAGGGACTGTAGCTATTGATTTGTATGCCTTTATTATCATCACTTCCATGTGCGGCACCTGTAAGCATTTTCATGTGTACATAAGTAGATTTTGGTGCTCATAGTCACCATGTACAAAGTTTTTATGTTCATACCATTACAGGAATATGAGTGGTAGGCAATCTACAATAAATTACCTTTACAATAGATGCATCTTAATGAGTATGTTTTCAATGTGTTCTGCAGTGTATTTGAATTAAACAAAACTTTGTATAATTGGCATTGTCATAATCCTAATATTCATAATGGGTAAAATGTTGGTCAGTATGTTGTTGAATGAAGCTTAGAATAAATCACAGAACTGAGAATAATTTTTTTTTACGCAAATTGCTCTAAATCGTATATACTATACATGTAGAGTATTTTAATATTAACCAATTGTACATATATTGTTGTTATAAAAATTGTTGCTTGATACACACAAAACAAACAAAATAGTAAAATTGTGTGTTATTGTCAAAGGGCAAAACAACTTTGTATGTTTCCTAGTTGGATATTACTTAAAACACATCTGTTACACATAATTTATGACCATGTGTAAATCTAGTCATGACTATGTATAAATTTTTTTGTTATTTTATAAATGATAGATTTGAGATTATCAACTGATTTTTTGTTTGTCTCATGTCACATGCATGACAATGGTAAGTATATCAACACCTACTCTTCAACTTACATGCAATACAGCTGACCGGAAATTGATCAAAAACCCAAGGTACTTCAGTGTCAACATAAAATACATTTGTTTTATAGAATAGGCAATAAAAACTACTGAAGGATTTTTATACTGTGTTTTAAGGAGTTTAATTATAGTTGCTTATGTTACGCTAGTGTCATACACAGATGTATGTAGAACCTGTCATTTAAAAACATGCTTTATGTAGAAGCACCAATCTCCTATTTCGAATGTCAAGTGAGAATTTCAATATTAGCTTATCTAGTCAGCCATCAGTAAGCAAGTTGGTAAGATTTAAAACCATTTTTAGTGTAAGATAACATTGCTGTTATTCACTAGTGAAAACCCTTAATTACTATATTTTGACATCAATTAACCATTTTAATCTTGCAGCCTTGCTCGGAACTATTTTCGTTCTTATGTGTGGTTTGTTTTATACTCTTCATACAATGTAAATATAGTTAAAAGAAACATTCAAAATTCAGTTTCAAGTCAGCTTACAAAATCGATTTTTTCAGTTCTGAAATATGTAAATATTACTGTTCTAGGGTTTCATGTTAAATGTAAAATTTATTGAGGATCAGTGATATATTACTTAATATACAATATTTTGTTTGATTATTTTCATTCGTTAAGACATTGAAATAACATGCATGCTTGCAAATATGCTGAAATGATTGCTTCACTTCTTTATTCACTGAATAACTTTTTCATTATTGCTTAGATGCAAAACTAATTGAGCTTTATTGTTCAATATTGAGTAACAATCGATCTTAACTTAGTGCTTCAAAGAATATACACAAGATTTTACACACCTGAAATTTCTGAAATGAGTATTCAACTAGACCCTTACTATTGATGTGGAAACTGGTTTCTTTTAGGTAAAACTCTAGCTTTGAGCACACAGTGTATTATGGCTGTGTTATGTGGCTCATAAATTTTAAATCTATAGGATCTATATATTAAAGTGCATCTATATACAATATTGCCTTGATCATTTCAACAATCAACAGGGTAGTATTATATAAAAGAAACATTCAGACACGTTAAATCTTTTACAGATCACAAGGAAATTATGTTTACAATACACATCTATTAATATAACAAAGTGCATGTGGACACTACATTCTCGGTTACATTTGGTCCATATTTAGATACTCGGTCTTATATGTAGACCATATGTAAATGATAAAGAATGTTTAGATACACCATGGACACTGTGTATCACCATGGACACCGGTAGTGGTGCATCCTACACGGCAACTTGAGTTTTGTGTTCTTGAGCCTCCATGTTGGCTTTCGACGCGCACTTAAATTTCTTTTTCACTTCATTGTTCAATCCCTCGCGGTTGCGGCCTATCTCGATGGCGTAGAACTGGACCCTTGGTACCAAAATTGTATTTTGCTCTGAATAATCGCCTTTCGTGTCCGCCCTCATTAGCGTTCCGAAACTGTAGTCCTCAACGATAGTTTTGAATTTGTCGCAAAACACACGCCATTTCGCTTTGTTGGTGTTGTTTTTTATTTCGTTCTCCTTAATGTATGAAATGTCCAAATCGGGGAAGTCTTGCCTGAAGTGCGTATATATCAAATCGTCGTGCGGAGTTAACCGGAGCCATCTGGTATCCACCGAACACAACACCTGAAATTTGAAACCCCATATTATGTATGTTTATATATGAGAAATAAAACTAGAATTGTTAATTGTTAAACTTACATTAAAATATATATCGCTGTGTTCCATAGCTCGGGCAGCCCACAAATGCTCCAAGGTTTCATCGTTTCCAAACTCTTCTGCTGGTCTCATCAAGACATCCTGTAATATGAAATAAATAACATGTTACTACTATAGAGATATGGTTATATCACAATTATTCACACACAACAACAAGTTATACCATTATGTCTAATTTTAAGGTGTAGTTATCTCGAGTTTAAAATAACAGAAATAAAGCTTTATGTTCAATTAATTACTGCATTTCAGTGAAATAAAATTCGTCTCCGGCTATATAGCACGATTAATTGATTATTGCTTTTTATTTATACAGACAACACAATGTTACAAATCTCGTTCAGCCACAAGTATATAATTGTATTTCAATGCATTTAATTTATTTATTTAGGTGGTTCATTTATATTATACATTCTATTAATAACATTGCGAATTTTTTTGATAAGGATTGCTTAAATGGAATAAATCTATATAAATTTCTTGCAATGACTCATTCTTTTTAATAAGGACACGTGGTCAAAAAATAGGATGCCAAAATATCCCTGGTTTAATAAGGAAAACTTACATAATTTTTGAATGAAATGTTTAAATAAAATTTATATTGAAATTGAAGCACATTTAATGTCAAAATTATGACAACATAGAACGCATTCTAATTTAGAGTGAGTCAGAGATATACATGGTACTACTTTAAAAGACAAAGATGCAAAGTTCTTAGAAAAATTTGTACGTTTGGGCCTCGTTCATTCTACAATTCCATTGGAGGAGAAAGAAAGAGGGTGGCGCATGCGCGTTAGGCCGACGCCATCTCTAAACTATTGTGCATAATTACTTGTTGAAAAATTTTGTTAACCGAAGTGTATTTTTCGTGTTTGTTAAGTCGCAGTGAAATGTGTTAATTATGGAATTTTTTTTCTTGTGAGTGACGCCGACAACAAGAATCGTCGATTGTGTCATCGCAAGCATAACCGACGGCGGGTCAGGATCTTGCGGAAGTTTTAGCTATAGCAACGCATATTTTTTGCGGCTATCTCCGCCGCAGTCGCCACACATACAGTACTATTTCATGAACTCCTGACGACTACATATTCAGTGGTAACTATTTCATGTAACGTTTTCGGTTTACAAACAGTGCAAATAATGGAAAGGACATAAAGCGGGCAAAGTTACCTCCGCGTTCTTGCGCGCGTACGCCTATAGATAGATTGTGTATTATATATGAATGATTGTTTTGGGTCAAAGACATCTCGGTGTGTTAACCTGTGACAACAACAGCGTCGTAAACGCGTTACTTTTATGTTTCAGGTTAATCAGTGGCGGGATAGTGACTCTAGCTTGATATGAACTCCGCTTTGAAACCCCTCACACAGCCGGGGGTGCCGCAGCCTGGAGGACAGGCGAGCCCCGCCAAAGCAAACGTTGCAACCGCAAATCACGCTGTGGGTTTGCCTCAGGGCGCCCAAAATTCTCTACATCACGCATCAAACAATTTAGTAGGTCAGAATTTGATACACCATGTACCCAACACGCCACAGTTGCCCCCCCACGCTGCTCCCTCTATGGCTCCTGTAAGTGCAAATATGGCACAAATGGCACAAAATATGAGTCACCATGGAAATTTGTCACATGTAAATCCATTGCTGGCTGTAAGCCCAAGCAAAGCCCCAAGTACAAGTGCTCCTTTGAGTTTAGTTCAAGATAAGGCTCTTACATCACAGCCCTTGGCTTTGACAAGAACACCAGAGAAGAAAGAACCAGACTCAAGTGCTCAAGCAAATGGTACTATTGAATCCCCAAAATCAGGCACTAATACTCCAGCAGCATTAAAACCTCAAAATCCAGAAAGTAATAAAGATAAGCAAGATATTGCAAAGACATCACCTAGTACACCAAAACCTCCTGAAAAACCAAGTAATTCACTAAGCACACCACAAAAAAGTGAACCCACTCATTCAGTAAGCCAAGCTGATGGTCCAGTACAACCCACAGTAGCAATGGCTAATGAAGCACCAGAGAAATCACCTTCTAAGCCTAGTGAACTAAAACCTGCCCAAACTGCTGACACAGCACCATCACAGAGTGATAGCAAACCAATTCCTGAATCTGCAAATGACAGTCATTGTCAAGATAAACCCACAACTCCACAGAAGCAAGATACTTCTTCATCATCAGTTGAGAATGCTAAAGTAGATATACCTGCTAAGTCTGAGGACAAGAATATGGATGAATTAGAAACAGAAAAGCCAGTAGAAGAATCTAAGGAAGTGGTTAAAGATGATAAAATTGAACCACCTAAGCAAGAGGAAATTGAGAAGTCACAGAAATCTGAAGAAAAACTTGAAGAAAAGAAAATAGAGACCAAAACAATGAAATCCGAAATAAAAGTAGCACCTAAGTCTACTTTAAAACTGGCAACAGTAACACCTCCAATGAGAAAACGAAGGCAAGTTTCAGAGAAGAGTGATGGAGTGACACTGGCTAAGAAAGTGTCTGATGGTGATTCAACCCCTGATGCAAGGACCAAGAGGAACCGTACTAAGGTTTGTAATATTCCATTTATAATTTAATGGCATAAAAATTAATGGCTAAAAATGTATTGATTCCCATTAGTATACTATCATTGTGCCTACCATGAAATACCAGCAAGACAGGAGTTATAAATTAGGAGGAAGGGACCAGTGACAGTTTTTAAGATACAACTTATAGGCTAAAACCTACCTCTATCAGCATAAGAACCCTAGTATTGCTAATAAGATTCAAAAATGCTTCTACACTATACAGATGTCAGGTGATTGCTAATAAAAATGACTTATACAATAGTAAAGAAACATGTAAATGTTTCATTTCCAGAGTTGTGACATACATGTTTCATATATATGTTTCACACGATTCTATTTCATTATGACCTTCACTGTTGAGATGCCTATGTCCTTGAATATTTGACTTTTGTCTCTGCAACTTGACACTTAACATTTTAGTTTGTTTATCACGAAGGAAATTTAGGAGCACTTGTAAATTGTTATCTAAATTTATTTTGTAATCCCACTCAATGGGATATATTTTAAAATATGTTCATAAAAGTGTTTGATAATAATGTGTGTAAAATAGTTTAAAGAAATTCATCTGTTGTTTCAAAGCTTGTAAAGTTATTTTTTTGTTTCTATTCTGAATATGGTATAATTTCTATAAATATTGCATTGCAATACTTTGTGGTGTTTACCTTTCGATCTGTTAGTGTCATCAAACCATTATTTCCTCTATAAAATATGATGTTTAAGTAAAATATTGGTATAAATAAAAGAAAGAACCTAATGTAGTCATGTCTTAAACTTTGCAACAGATATCCCTCAGCTGTGGAAAATTAAATAAATAGAACATATTTGTACAAATTATAATGCTCCATAAATAATTACAATTTTACAGATTCATTTACTTGATGTCCATACAACATTATGATGTCATTCTATGAGGCAGTGGATACTCAGGCATATTTATAAAAGCAAGTTTTATGTTTAATATTTCAATATTTTTATATAACATATTATATTCGACTTGTGTTTGTCAAGGGTTAAAAGTTGGGGTGATTACATAACATTAGATAGATTTACTATTATTTCTTATAACATAAAAATTGTAATGTCAAATATAATATTCATTATAATGCCCTGTTTATGAATAAGAGCTCCATGAGTGTCCTTTAAAATAAAGTATGTTTGGGAATTTTCTTAGACTTAATATGTTTATGGCTGCAACTGTGTTTATATATAACTAGATTCAGCTCATTCCTAAATAGGCACAACTTCACTATGAACACTAAATATACAAAAAAATTTACTTGTATGCTGAAAGTGTTTAAATAAAAGGGAATGGTATCAATGTGATGTGGTTAATAATGAAACTGTTTTACAGTGGAACCCTGGTTATCCGGCCCCCTGTCTAATCTGGAGCACCCTGTAATCTGACATGCATACTTTATTATTGAACACTTTTTTTTTGACAATTTTGGCTAATAGATAATGTGTGATTGTACAGATTACACCTTGTACACACCACCACTATTGTCCTCAACACATAGGCATTTTTTAAATTCTAGTTGCTTATTAGATTTATTGATTATAATTTTTGATTATTTTAGTGAGTACATATGTTTGTACACAATTATTTCCTAACATATGTGACTTGTTTTTGTAAGTTATACAGCATTAATGACGATAATTTTATAATAGAAAGCGCAAGCTCTCTGTTGTGTCCTTTAATTTAATAAATTCTACATACATCATGAAATATGTATAATCTGTATAACATATAGAACTGTGATTAGTTTTGAATATAAAATTTTTCCTGGCACTTGTTCATTACACTAAGTATATTACTGTCCTTTATTTAAATTATTACTGTGATGTTTTCTTAATCAGTATTTTAAAATTATGCTGACATGTATAGCAGTCTGGTTGACTAGTATATTTCAAATAATTATTACAGGTGCAGTTATACCAGTCGCCGACTCCAGAAATCGCAATGGCGACGAAGCTGTCAGAATCGGCTGGCCGCTCTACACCAACAAAACAGAATGATGACAAACTAATAGTTTTCTATAAGTAAGTTTCTGTATAAAAGTATAGTTATAGTATGTAAGTAACATTCAATGCCTATACAGTGAATCACAAGGAAGATACATGTAGAAATATAAATAAAATAACATTTTTAGAGCAGCAGTTCAGTGTTCTTGACCTTTATATTTTCGTACATTGAAAATCAGATCACGATATAACATTGTGTGAATGATAATATGACCTTCAGTTTATAGATATTATGCCTTGTGCACTCATGTCTAAAAATATGCTTTACTTTTGAGACAAATATTTATAATTGGAAAAATTATATATACAAAAGGCATACCCTACATTACAATTCATGTCAATATCGTTTATCATATTTGAAATGCTTTTAATGTAGAATTTGAGTAAGTGCTGTATGTATCAAATGTAGGGTAGCAGTATTAAGCTTTTCTTTTAAAATGAGATGACACATATATTAAAAAATCTGTAATGATAAGAATGCTTCTAGGCCATAGTTCAGTGTTGGTTTTAATTTTCAATAAAATTTGTAAATATTAATGTGTTTCTCACCTAGGTTCGTTGGCGGTTCCAAGCACAACTAACGATAACAACTAGAGATTGGTCCTGGGTTCAAATCCCAGGTCGGGTACTATTGCATTTCTCTTAATTTGAAACTTAGACTTTTAGTTCTAACTTAGAGTTTGAATTTGTGTCTGGTCTATGGCAATTACAGATTACAGACTTGCGATGTTCAGAACTAAGAAATTTTCATTTAAATTATAACTATTGTATGTTTCTCCTCCAGAAATGAATATTTAGCTGTACGCAATGCAGAAGGAGGTTTCTATGTGTGCCAAGCTATGCAGAATGTGTACCGTACCACTCGGAAAATCAAAATACGCTGGCTCTCACAGGACAAAAGTGACTCGACAGGGGAAACCTACAAGCCAGATTTTTATGATGTCACTGGTATGATTTTGTATTTTCTTGAATTTACTAGGGGAGGTCAAAAACTTCGCGTAATGACAGGGAAGAACAATTAATGAAACTATTTTTTCTTTTAAATATATTCATTCGCCTTTAACTTTAATAAATTCTTCAGATCTTTCATATAACTTATTTATACCATCAAAAAAAAATGATTTGTCTTGGCCGTCAAAGTAGGCCGAAATTGCCGACTTTTATGCTAATGCATAAAAAAGTCGACTCTTGCTTTGACTCAGGTCCATAATGATGTACCCAAGTTTCACCCCCAATCACAATTCGGGCCATAACTCGCTTTGGCCTCCACAGCAGTCCAAAAACTCGCAACAACAGTCGACGCGTTCTCGTTTATAAGGCGGTGTTCGCATTCTCGGGACCCACCTAGAACAGTCTATGTTTATATACCTATAAATATGTTGATATAGGATATTAAAAATGGTTGATTCTGATACACTAATTAATGCTGTAAGCTGTTTCTTCTTTAATCGGCTATCTTCTAATATAACTGTACCAACTTTTTCAATGATTTCTGGCGTAGTGATAGTGATTTCAATGATTTCGTCCAGGCTAAAGGCGGTCTTCAATTGTCTCTCTATCTTGCTTGAAAAGGCTATTATGCCTCTTATAATGTTCATAGTTTTAACAAGAGCAGAGTCCCCGTAAACAGCTAACATATCTTGAAGAATAGTTTGAGGTGTCTTTCCTTTCTTGGTGAGGAACTTTATGAGGGCACGATGTTCAATTTTATCCATAGTGGCTAGTTTCTTCCCGATTCAATAGCTGGAAAGCTAATGAACCTGTTTGGTTGAAATTTGGTATATTATGTATTAATGATGAGACACTCAATTAGTGCATACAGTAATGAGACACCTCACCTCGTCGTCCCGCGAACTTTTTGACTTCCTCTCGTACACTAATATCAAAAACTTAATATAGTCACTTATGATAGATAAGTTGATTCTATTATTATCCAATATTTGTTTTTTTATATTAAAAGGTTAATTATAACGTACAACAACACTACAATTGATTCATGTACATTTCCTCATATCTGAGGAATACTTGAAATAAAAAGTGTTGTTAATATTCTGTGTTCTAAAGCTTATTATAGGCATAAGGGTAGCAACAGATCATAATTTCTCACCAGAATCATGGAAACTATCATAGAAATAATGTCACTGATATTTACCAAAAGGGGGGGTAATTTATTGATGAAAAATAGCTTTTTATACTTAGAATTAGAACTGGTTATTTGACAATAGTACTCTGACATTGCATTTATTATTTGTTCAATAGATATGGAATGTGTGCTAACCACGCTGTCAGTGTCCCGGGCGGGCGGCGGCGGCGCCCAGCGGCTGTGCACGGGCGAGCACGCCAGAGCCACCTCTATACTGCAGAGAGCCCTGCGGGCCGAGCAGGGGGAGAATGCTACCAACATGCCCGTCACCGAGGAACACCCCGATGGATGTATGTATTGAATCATTACTTTTTTATCAAGTTACAGTAACCCATGGACATTTCTGTCTTAGAGTAGTCAACAATGCCTGTGTTTATGTCTATGCTCTTTTAAGACATAGTAATATTCTAATTTTGTTTATGAAGTAGAATCTTTGCTTCAAATTAGTAGTTAAATGATAATGATAAAGATGTCTTTTTTACTGAACCACGACATTTGATGATAGTAAAAGTTTCATATTAGAATTTAAATACTGAAATGTTTAAAACCTTTATTTCATATAATGTAGTGATATGGCTCTACCTTTGAGCATAATCATAAGCTTCTTATAATATTCAATAGTTGCTTTTTTGTTTTGCTTCCCTTTTTGATTATGTGTTTATTTATATCTTGAGTTGATAGCAATACTAAGTACTGACGTTTCAATGAAGCGGGTGTTTCAGTGGACCTGTCTCTGTACACTGACGAGTCGCAGCTGGAGAAGAAGTCACGCAAGCGAAACAGCTCAAAGTCATCGCCGCGGACCAAGGTCGTGGACGAAGCGAGCGAGACCGCCGTGAGTTATTCAACCATACATGCATACATACTAACAAGCATACAAACAGACATTCATACAAGCATATATTGATTGCACAAGTGCTTATCGTGATTTTTGCTGGCAGTGGGCAGGTCACATCTGTCGCACAACCGATAACCGCTGGAGTAGACGTGTTCTGGAGTGGAGACCACGTCTTGGCTATCGTAGTGTAGGACGCCCTCTGGCTAGATGGAGTGACGATATACGCAAAGTGGTTGGCAGCGGCTAGATGCAAAGAGCTGAAGATCGAGCTCAGTGGCGTGCTATTGGAGAGGCCTGTGTCCAGCGGTGGACGGGAATAGGCTGATGATGATGATGATGATGATGA
>DWDU01001154.1:0-15443 GCA_018245575.1 Jemadia suekentonmiller
GCCTATGGAGTTTCTTTCGCCGCTTCTTCTCCATAGCGAGGCTTTTTCCGAAGCGGTGGTAGCTTCATTTTGACGTATAAAAAGTGTTCCAATGAACCAATTTTGAATAAATGATATTTGAATATGAATGAAAATTTCATTCGTAATATTTTTATTAGCCTGTCAATTTTATTTTTCATTGTTACTTTCACCCTACATTAAAAAGAAAATAAACTATATGTTGGAATCGATAAAATCTAATCGGTCTATATTTTGTTCCTCTATATTCCAGTGATAGCTTACCGGTTTTAAATTCGACCTCTCACCCTGGCAGATCGGGTTCAAATCATGGCGAGCACCTCTTTTCAAAATGTGCGTTTTAAAATATATATAATTTGCTTCAACGGTGCAGACATTTGGCTAGTGTAACGTGCCTTAACTCTCCCATTCTGAAAGAAGACTTGAGCTCCAACAGTGGATCTATAAAATATGTTAGGATTTTTTTTATGTAATTTTTTTATCTTCACTATGTGAAAACAGTTTAGTATGCATGTAATACAGGAGCTAGAGTTCAGAATACCTATTTGCCTAACGTACAATTAATGCAAGTAAATCTTCTTTATGACCACGATGGTGGCTAATCTACATAGTATTAAGCAGAATATGACTCTTGGGTTAATATAAGTGAATAAATAAAGAGAACTCTATGCTTTTCTTTATTTCATAAATCTTAACTCAGCAGGCGAATGGACCACCTTAGGGTAAAAATATCTCGTTAGTTAATCGTCAGATGGCGACTGCCTCATTGGTCTGCCTCACTCTTCTGGAACTACAGGAGTGATATTGCAGTGATGTGTGTGTGTAGTTGCGTGATGAATATTGCAGTGATAAAATTAGCATTGATTACATTTTATTATACTGCAAAGTCAAATGTTCATTCAACCTAACGAGCCGTGTCGCGACAGGTGTCAGAAATCATGTCAAGTTACATTTATGTCAAGAATTATCATAGTCATTTATGTCAATATTTCTACATTTTCCTACATGTGAAGACTTAATATAGCGGAAAACAAGATGCTTGTATGCAATATAAAACAAGTTACATGCAGTGTAAGAGCGATTTAAAATAGGCGAGGTGCAGCTTACAAGTACCAATATATATGAATAGTTTTAAGCGAGACTTCTGGCCCGCGTCAATTTTTCCCAATCTGTTCAACCTGGAATTATTCAAGGTAAGAGTGAATAGAGGCAATTTCTAGGTAATCGTGCTACATCGTAGTCTGCGCCTCGCTTTCCATCAGCTGAGACAGCAGGCCAAAACGAACCCATTGCTAAATAAAAAAAACGTAGGTATATTATAAAAAGTCAATTCCTTATGTTGAGTTGTTTTTTAATTAGGAATAGTTTGTTTCGCGTGTACCTGCTACTTCATCTGATGAAAAGTGATATTCATCTTATGATATAGTTACATTTAGATCTACAGTGTGTAATGTACGAACTGGAGGATTTAATTTTCTTATATTTTTACATATTAACTTGCTAGTCGACATTATAGATATTATACAAATAGTCATAAGACAACATTTACTGGCAACCCTAGCTTTCGAACCCGGCCTTCAGGGATACCAACACATCTATTACTGAAAAAGGCACAGACATGGCATGATGTCCTTGAAACTGATCGCTTCAAACTCCAGGTTGTAAAAGATACCTTACATCACGTGGTCTAGACGGGCAATCGAGTTTTTTATGACATCGAATAAATACTGAACCAACTGCTTTGGAAAAATGTGTCTATGTAATAAAAGCAAATATTGCAAAACCGGCTAGTAATAAATTATTTTACGATCACAAAATTTTAGATAGGGCTTACAGGGGATTTATGTTTGAATCTTCGCTTAATGTATCATAAATATACTTAATAACCAGAAGTTGGACAAATAAATCTTGCTTCGACCGGGATTAGAACCGCCCCTCGTTTATATTGGGTTCGGCGAAGTTCGAGTGGCTCGTAGCTTTGAAACTTTCTATCGCGTACAGCCAGAGGGGTCTCTCAAAAAAAACTAAAGCTTTCTCTGTTTAGAGTACGATTGTATGAATAGTGTAATATTTGCATATGTAAATAAATATGTAACTATTTTATCTACAAGTTCTAGTTACGTTATTTATAGATCACTCCTATCTGAAATTTTACCAACAATATAATTAGGGGGGGGGCAGCAGTGGACTGAGGCCGACTGATGACGATGACGAAGACCACGTAATTAGATAGACTGAACCATCTATAATCTTATTTAATAAACTGGGAGACTTTTCCGTCGACTTTTTTCTCCCGATATATTTATAGCCCTGAGGGGTGTCGAAATGCGATAGCTGATTATTTAATTGTAATAGAATTTAAAGTTTATTAAGGGTAAGTATGCAGGTACATCTACTTACAATAAATGAAAATAGTATTCGAGTTTAAATTATAATATAAATGAGCTTACAACTTATTATTACAGTTTTTCAGTATACAAATATCTTGTAAACTCATTTTAAATTAGTTGTTGAATGTGCTTGCCCTGTCAGCTGATAGCGGAAGGAATTTGTATTAAACATAGAAGAAATGAATTCATTTACTCATATGAAGTTGTATACAAACCTTAGGCAGTATTTATGCGTAGTTTATTGAATATACGAGTATGTACGTTTCTCTGAGCTTTGGAGACAAATAAATTTAGCGTCATACATGTTCATTTCATATTAAATAGAAGCTTCTAGAAGGACGTCAATGGTTTTCTACAGCGTTTAGCGTCGAATATATATATTTATTCATTTCATTTCGTACTTACCTCAGGATCACAACCTAACATGCGTTCGTAGTCACCTGAAGTTATTTAAAGATTTGTAAGTATCTAGACGGTTAAGAAATGTATCTCTCAAACAAAGAAATCAATAGCATAATTATCAGCGTATTACAATCCACTGCTGGACTTAGGGCTCCCTTAAGGGGTTATGCCCATAATTCCCACGCTGTTATGAAGCGCCATAGTGCAGCGTACTCCGTGTCTTACCTGACCGCGATGCTAGCACCCAAAAATAGGACGCAAATAAATGACGACCACTGCTTAAGCATAGTTTTATTACTATAAAGACTACTAAGAATTAAACGTTGAGCTCTCTGCGCGTCCGTTGTACAGTAAATTAATTCAGCTTAATGTCCCACAGCTGGGCACGGGCAATGCCGACGCGAGAGCCGCGCGCTGAGCCTAATTAATCACCCGTTGAAGTGGAAAATTGTGCAGATGCTCTCGCGTAATGACGCCTCTTACTATGTTTAAGCCTTAGTAAGGGTTCGTAACTATTCCATTTGCCGGATTTGCATCTTAACTCGAATCAATCAAGAGTTTATACACCCGTGACATTAAGTGTAAGATTGTAGATTGGGTATCTTGAATAGAATATAAATTTACGTCGTCTAAATATATATATTAGTGACGATAGACGATTATAATATCTTGAGAAATATGTGTTCGATTGACTTGAAATTTAGTACAATTAATCATTTTTCCATGTTGGTTCTGACTACGATCGGATTTTTGGAAATTCCGTCACTCAGACGGTGAAATAAGGGTTGAAAGTTTGTATGAGATTTCATCGGTCTTGAAGTAACACATCTGGCGTTAGGCATTAAGGCTCTCAACAAAGGAAAATATTTATTTGTTTGATTGTTTTGATTGTCCTCATAGGGAATATACAAACGTAGGTACCTGAAATTTTGTATTTATGCTTTCGGATAATAAAAGCATAATTGTGATGTAAAATGGATTTCTGCATGAGTTAATCAGTTAGTGCATTAGTGCTAATTACGTATATGTATTTACTGAGTGCCGTATTTGATTTTGTTATTTACATTTTATATTAACAATGACTCGTTTACATTTTATATCGACAATCTCGTTTGTCCAGGGGTTGCCAGCGTGAATACTGATCGAGAGGTCATAGGTTCTAATTCTGGTTTGGATATTCTATTTTATTCGACTGTAGGATTCAAATATGTTTGAGGACACCAATTTGATGATCTGAATCTGAAAAATCGGATTTCAGTCGGAATGTTTTTCGCAAATATTCACATCAAGTTAGCCATATCCTATAGCTCTCAAGGCAAACTTATAAGACATTGTACATCAAATCCTATTTAGGTTAGTAACAAGGATTACCTAATTTCCTTCTGGAGTGGTAAATGTACCTCACCACATATTGATCACCGCGAAGGTTTTCCACTCGAGGTCAGAGCGTGTCTTATCATTAATCACGCATTACAGCCCCGTTGAGGGGAGCAGAACGCTGACGCAACTCACTCCGGACGCCGGTGGTTCTGTTACGGAGACGCGAGAACGACATGTGTGGGACTGGAGTTATGTAAGGTATCTTGAAGAATTATTTTAAGGGATATCATAAGTGCGAGTATTTAAGGTGAATATGTTTTTATAGTACCAACCGTAATGGCTGTCGGTGCAGTCTTCACGACCATGTGAAATAATGATGTTATACGTACATTTGACGATTACAGAATGTGAAAGTTAGATCTATGTAAATACATGTTTCTGTACATTTTTATATCCATACCTTTCATGATAACAAATTATAGTGTAATTGATAGATCAAATCTCAAGATCTAAATTAAAGCATATTGATAATTTTATTATTACATATCCACATTGGATGAGATCGTTGGAGTATGCTCTAGGCCTACTGCAAATGCGGGAGAGATTGTGTTTGATATATTCCTTCAAACTCATTTTTTTCTTATCATAAGATATACATGTATGTAGGTAGGTAAATGTATTTAATGAGTATTAAAACCATCTATGTCAAAACTACATGCACGTGTCAATCACCTTTATTCTTATCTTTATTAAATCAAATCTTATTACTACTTCTGTTTATAGGATCTCTACATATCCATCTTCCACAAAGTGTTTCGTCTATCTCCATGCTTACGCCAACGTTTTAATTTTCGATTTAATTGTCCCTCTTTTTAGTAAAATTTCAGTGTAACATGGTAATGACTTAAACGATGTTTTCACGGTTCATTAAGAGTTGGTACAAATTCCTGCCGGCTGGCTCGCGACGATCAACTTAAATCTGCGATCAGTCGGATAAAATGACTAAGGCCGGAGACTGTGCTACTAAATTTATTGCATTAACTTGACAACGCCCATCCAGGATATTACTTAATAGCAGATTTCAATAATAATAATAACAATGTTTTATTGCCACAACGAAGAAATAATTACATAAAGCTAGTAATATTTATCATGAGAAAAGGAACTGTCTCAGCTTTTGCTAACATAGGTATCTCTTCCATAGGTATCGTTTCGGAGTTAGAGTCACTCTCCGAAAACCTCCACAGTACTTTACAGTTGGGGTAATAATGATACGCTATACCATGCTCTTATAGAGTTATTGTTGGGGTCATCCTGTTAATGGTAATGGTTGTGCAGTTTATTAAATTTCGACAGTGCTGCCATCTGTTTAATAATGACGGTGCTACTATCTACTACATCACTACTACTCTGCATTCTGTATATCTCTATAAGCTGTATCGATTAATGAACAACAGGATTTTAAGTTCGATTTACCTTATTGTCGTAGAAAATATGACCTAAACAGCCTACATCAAATAAAGCCAAAATTTTGAATCTTGAAGTGTTTGAAATAATACTTGGGATTAGTATCAAATTTTCGTTGATTGAGATATTCAAATAAGTATGTATTCGTACATTTATTCTTCTTCATTAGGAAACTCATTTATTTATTAATTCGCTTGTTCTTTCTTAGCTTATTCATTTATTACTAAACACGTTTGAGATAATAAAACACAAATTAATGTACATACGACTCTACAAGTATATGGTAAAAGTATACCTAAATAAATACATACTAATACATATTACAGATTAAACAGGACGTGTATAAGAAAATTAATAAACGTATTTAATTAAAAAATAGTTAAATTGTTTATTACAAGCTCTTTCCACTACCATATTCTATGTTGAACAGTAAACTAAGATATGTAATTTGTATTTGAGCGATATAATTCAAATGTCATTATAATTAGAGCACTGCGTTTAGTGCCGCGTACAATCACATAGGTTGACACAGGCGTTAAGAGCCTCCTACGTCGCCCTCCGTCCACGTGAAACTTTAAAGACAAACTGAATCTACGTGACGGTGGACTTACGCCCGGCTCACGGGTGCCGTGCTCTTAACTTGAATTTATTACGTTAACGACGGTAGTCGGGGAGAGGGGGGGGGGGGGGAACTTTAGCTGGTGTCTGTTAACGCTTATCTCTTGTTATCTCTCTTTTGACATTGACATCATATGCTTGTAAAGGCCTTGAGGTCATTTGATGTACGTTTTAATGTTCATAGTTAGTAATGCAAATTGTATGAGATACATTAGAGATTTGGACCGACTGCAATCCCCAACCCTCATGCCCAGCGTGGGGATCGTGGGCATAACCTCTCAGGGGAGGCCTACGTCCAGCAGTGAATTGCAATAGGTTGATGATTATGATGAACCGAAAAACCAGTACTTACAAGTAATACACTATAGCTAATCTATTATTATAGACGAATATAATTATCTATTAATAGATTATTTGAATCGACTGCCTCGTGAATTGAATGATTGTAAGCGCGAATACTGATCGAAATATCCTGGATTGGAGCCCCAGGTCTGTTATTATTAGGCGTTTCTAACTTGAAATACCTAGTAGCAGCTCGAATTCTGGGTTTGAGCTCGGTCTATGGCTACAAGCTCACCCCTTATTCCATGGTAGGTCGCGTTACACCTCAGGCGAATCGTAAGAGTGTACTACATTTTTCTGCTTCCCTCATTAAGGAATAAACACATGATATTTTTTTGTACCCGTATTTATTGTTCGGGGTATTACTAGCCAAATTCGATTTACCAGGAATCTTTCTTTATTCCGCACCAGCCAACCATATGGTTGAGTATAGCACAATGTTAAGATAACTAACACCTAAAGTGCATTGGTATTCGACAACGCTTATTATCAACCTTACATAATAATAAAGCTCTATGCGGAAACAAAAGTTCCAGTTGTAGATACAGTCAAAGCAAAAATAATAGTGCCGAAAGCGAAACCAATTTAAGGATAAGCGTCTAAGCGGCGAGTGCCATTCATTAAAACTTAGTACAATAAGCATATAATTCAATAAGCGCTCGGCGCGACCGCTACTTGGGCCATATTTTACGTACTATGAATAGGGGGGATCTGCAAATAAGCGTGAGTGCGTGTGTATATATGAATATATAATGTATGTGTGACGTATGTATGACTACTTATTATGTGTGTAATGTATAATTTATATCAGAATTGATTAATAGTTATTATTAAGTTATATACACAAATACAATATTATAAACAATATCAGCGTGAAACTGTCCTGCAATAAAATGAAGTGATTTTCCATTAACACAGATATATTTTAATTATGTATTTGTAAATATTAATATTTAAATATGTGTATACACACATATTGCTATAGTAATTAACATATTTATATAATGTCACGTCTACTTCTCACAGAGGAATACAGAGGGTCTTCCGACTGACCGACCGGCAGATGTCTACCGACTGTTGCTCCAGCAGAATTCTTTAGCCACCTCTTCGTACAGTTACCTCACCTGTTTTACTGTTAAATTATTAGTAAAGAGGACAAAAACCTATCAAAACCAAAACCTACCCAGTATAAGTCATCATAGAACACAATATCTTACCAATGTTTACATTTTCCAAATGATTTTAAGATGCATATAATAAATTTCAAATTTCCGAACATCAACCAACGAAGCACTCTTGAAAGTTATCTTCCACTTAGCTACTAACATTCTCTCCAGACTCTCCCCCAACTTTTATAGCGTTAAACATACCCCAATGTTATTTTAAAAGGTCGTATTCCACCATGTCCCGCGCCAAGTACACCCCGCACACCATCTGTCTTCGTTAGGCCAAGGTTATATGTATTAAAAGTTAACGTCACTACGAGCCCAGGGAATGGCTATCCAATTTGTTCCCGTGCCAAGAGAAACCATTTACTCTGCCTTTACTATATTTAGGGGCGACGGCAAGGTCAATGATATTTACGTGAACACATCAAACGCAATGGCTCTAGACGTTTATTTGAAAAGTTCGACTGCAATGTCTATTCATACGTGCGGATTTTTGCACGCAAATTAAGTTACGATGTTTTCATCTTACGAGTAATTTATCGATTTGGGAAAACATGTTAGAGTGCGTATGTGTGTGTCATATATATTACGTATGAACGCTTTGAAAATATAACTTACCTACAGGTTACATAGATATAAAACTTTGTAAATTAGCTTATTTGGATATTTGTTCTTCAGTCACGCACAAAATGTTGGTTAGGATCGACTAACACTTTGCATATGCATAGATTATGAGCCGAAGCGTGACATTCCACTCTTATTCGCGAAAAATGTATGTTACTTTTTAATGGAATAAGGTCCTTATAGGTATTAATGAGTATGAAATAGATTGACAATGAGTAGGTATATGAAGACCATACTATTCGCAATGAGAGGTCGCTCCGTAGACTGCTGCGAGTACCGAGTGCTCGTGAGGAAGGATCGCAGATAGGTCAAAAAATTGTTAGGTCATCCCGAAATAATTAACCTAGGTTAATATACTGCTATGAAACCAGCGCGCGTGTATGAAGAGAGTGATAAGTAGAAGAAGCGCGGCAGGTTTGTAAGAATGGAAATACGGCACTCGGTGCTCTCTGCCTATGTCGTGAGGGACCTGGCGTGAAGATCTATATGTATGTAATATACTACTAACAAACTAAATATATTCTACATAAGTGTCCAGTAGGACATATGTGCTATACAAGCGGGCACCGACATCAGCAGAAATCTCACTTTTAATATTACATTGGACGCCACGAACGGAATGTATTATAAACAACCCACTGTTATATTCAAACACTATTCGCCGTCTAATAGAATCAGAGTTCCGCCGTTCCGAACTGAGCACTTCGGCAACGAAGACAAACATAACTCCACCTAGCTCCGATCACCTGTACGAGCGAAGTTCGAACGACGCGCTCTAATACCGCCTCTTGGTAGAGCCGTGTCTGCATGAGAACATCCTGTTTGAGCTTCCGGAAGTTGTGTCCTACGAGTTATAATTGAACTAGACGCACGGGATGGGCAACTTTGTGAAGATTTATAGTGTTCTAAGGGTGCTTTTTAATCAGTTTGCATACAGCGTGGAGGAAAGCTCACTGAACAATAATAATATCGGTATTTTATAGGGTGTGCCGAGGGAAACTCGGGTTTATGTTTAAATAAGTGTGGTAAAAGCTTTACAAATATTAGAAATGGGAAGAGAAATTTACCCGTTCGGGACTAAATGTAATATGGAGTGTGATTGAAGTCTGAAGATGGACATCATGTTCCAGCCTATTTTACTGTACTTAATAAAGTACTACGTTAGATGAGTTTTATCAGCAGCCCTAGAGCTATTATTACATTAATGTATTATATTACGTTATTTTTGCTTATCATGATACGTGACATACGAAGGTACATCCTGCCTAAACGATATTAATCGAAAAAACGTTTGGTTATGCGTTAACTTAAAATAAATTTGATTGGGTTTGAATTTCTTTACAAGTGCTAACGAGGTAGAACAATATGCACAATAATTTCGTCCTCCGTACTATAGAAGTGAAATCATTACTTAATGTATAAATACTATTAACATTATTATTATTACGTATCACGCTAGATCCCTTATGACGCACGGGTGCACGCACTCATACACGACACGACGGGCACCTACACAAGCACACACAAATATACGTATTAATAACATCCAGGTGTGCATTACGACTAACACTTACACACAAAGCTTAACAGATAAATTGTGAATACAATATTTTGTGTGCACTCGCAGAAATTCCATACGTTCGCATTAAATACCATCCCACGCCCCCGGGCAGGCGATGTCGGGGTTATCCATGCAACTCCCTCATTCCCGAACTGTACCGTGTTAATCCCGCCGAGGGGTGGGTGGATATTTTTATTATTCCCGGAAACAATTGGTATGAAACGGTGGGTCCGTTTACGTGTATTTGCTTTGGATGGTGATAGTTTTAGGGTCCCGTTATACAAAATGAACCATTTATATTCGTTGCATGTGGTAACGTTTATTGTGGCAATACTACTCGAATATTGGAAACACTTCATTTAAAATATGCAGAGTAATAGATTTTTTTAATGATCACAGCCGTAAGTTACATTAGAATATCATCTGACAAAAGAGATTCGGCAGATCATGTGTCATGCTTGAATAGAAATCGCCTACTCCCTCAATCTAGATCTAACAAAAAGTTCCGCCCATTCGCAATCTTTATCAGGTAGGAGTTGGGCATAGGTATGTACCGTTCGGTAGTATAACCGTTTATAATAATATCTGTATTGCTCCACGCACCAGAGGTGCATGCTCTAATTTTAACCTCAGAATTCCAGAGTAGCAGGCAGCAATCTAATCCTATCATTATTTATATGATGATCAATTCAAATGCCATTTATTCAAAATTGGTTTCCTTTGAATACTTTTTGTACGTCAAAATTAAACTATCACCGCTTCAGAAAATGCCTCACTGTGGAGAAGAAGCGGCGAGAGAAACTCAATAGGTGTGCTTATGAATTTTTTAAAATCAGTACACACTTATATTAAAGTATTATATAGAATATTATATTAGAATACAGAGGGTACATAATATTTATTAATCTAAACCCGGCTATATGCGATTACATTATGTAAAACATCAAAACTCAGCATGAACAAGAAATAATTTTGAAAATAAAACAAAATAAAAAAAAATCCATCAAAAATACGATCAATCATGTTCATGAAACTTTCATTCGCCGCCAGGTGGCGTTTAAACACGCCAATATTTATATCACGTCGTCATGACTTAGCCGTTTGTCTTAATACCCGAGATCAACTAGCAGGCGATCATCGCATGCGCACACAGTGTACGTTTTACATAATACATAATTTAGTATCCAGAAAATTATATATTACATTATATCTTATATAAAGATGTTTTATACCATATCATAATTTAACATTTTACATATCTACATAAATGTATTGCATCCTCATGACGGCGATGGCCTAGAAGTTTGAAATTCGACCTCCCCCTCCAGGAGTCCGGATTCAAATCCTGGCGCGCAACTCTTTACCGAATGTGCGTTTTGAGGTTAAATATCACTTGCTATGACGGTGAAGCAACACATTGCGAGGAAACCTGCACACTTTAGAGTTCTCTAAAGAAAATTCGTGATTGGCCAGCGTGGCAGAACTGTGGCCTTAGCCCTCTCATTCTGTGAAAAAACCCACATTACAATAGCAAAACGATAAAAGGATCAAAAAAAATTGTTTCTTTCGTAACTGTACGCACAGGGTTGGCCTTAAGAAAAAAACTCTACCGGCGAGCCTGCTGGAAGATATTTCAATATGAAAAACGTAGTAGGTACATTTGTACAATTGTTAGTATTTTACCGTGTTATTTCTGTGTTTGCATATATAAACTAAAAAAAAAAACGACGAATGTTCTAAGTATTGTGTTTCATTAAGAAAATCACTACTTCGCATCCATCAACACACAGACGTTATATTTTATCCACCTCTACGTAACCCATATGCACTGTATAAAATGAAATTAATTTCCTAGGATCGGGAAACGCCTATGCATTCGCCTACGCTACCGTCGTGGGGACAGTTGAGACTTTTAGATAGGATATTCTAGGAGTTAAATTTATACATCTGTAATTGTCGTACGACAAGAGCTTTACGGAGCGGAGGTTCCGCCGCCGCCATATTTTTGCGTCAACACCGCATTTATATGATAATGCAGGCGTCGGATGGCAGCATTCGAAACTGATCCGCACAAAACTTCCCGGGATGAGTTCCGAAAAATTCCGAACTCGTAAATCTAATTTCGCCCACCTCCGGTCCAGAGCGATATTTGCTCGCAATTCCGTTTCCTCCCTTGTTTGAGAATCGCTGCCTGCGCGTCAGACCGAGAACGAGGAAGCTATAACATATTAATACAAAAAAAGATTTCAAGTTCTTACAGGATCAAGTAAGTTTATTGTTCTAATCAATATATTATTACATGTAGTGCTAGGCTTGGTTGTCTTACAATTTTGTGTTACATATCTTCGTATTTAAATGAAAATACGTTATCATCATTTTTAGCAATGTGCCATGCACAAAATAGCATAATCAAACATAAGCCTTTCACGCATTAGGTAATGATAGATAGACCGTCCCTTCGTTATGTTAATACATCTGTAATTTAAAATAGTTATATATTAGTTTAATTTGGATATTTCTATATTTAAAAAAGACTCAAATGTCTAACATAATCGTCAGAAATATTTATAATATGGAACCATTACTGAAATGTTCGTTTATTTTATCTTCATCCATATTATTATTTTGTATTATCGGTCGTGTTTTATTATCCCTCCAAGCTTTTTGTCACATACAACCCCCTATCTCCGCTTTCTGTGAGAACGGACTCGTATTTTATGAAAGTCCCATGAAAATACCATAAATTTA
Organism: Jemadia suekentonmiller; assembly: GCA_018245575.1. NCBI lineage: Eukaryota > Metazoa > Arthropoda > Insecta > Lepidoptera > Hesperiidae > Jemadia > Jemadia suekentonmiller. The sequence goes on from DWDU01001154.1 coordinate 12,660, forward strand.
TATTATTATATACAAAAAAACCGGTGTTAAACTATCTACGTAATAAACGAATGAATAAACTAAGGAAGATAATTGTTATTTGATATTCATATTTGCTGCATTATGAGAGTTACTTGCGATAGTATGTCGTTCACCATTCGCGACGGTATCCATAAGGTTGCAACACAAGATTTGCTCGTACGACTCACTCGTTCCTCCGTTTGTGATCAAACCGGTGCACAGCCGAGATATGAGCGAGATGTGAGAGGGGCGGTATTACTTACGTTTCATAACGCCGCTCGACACTACGTCTCCGCGCTCGCGTTTTTATATGCGATAAGCGTTTCTTTACTTACCTGAAACAAGGTACATACATTTTATGAGTAAAGTATTTCCATACATATATGTAAATAATAAATCAATAAAATAACCAAGTGTATATACACATATAGAGAGGTGTTTTTGGGTTTCAATCCGGACTCCTACTTGTAAGGTACCGAATTCGAATCCTGGCGCCTATCTATTCACAAAATTATGTCTGTTTTTAATATTAGTGACATTACTTGCCTCAACAGCAAAGGAAATACTTCGTGAGAAAAGCTACAACATATTAGATTTATTCACATTGTTGTGTAAAACGTGTGAAGTTTTGTTAATCAGCGGAGTTGTAGACTAGCCTAAAAATTACCCTTAAGTTTTGTGTCTTGCAGTGGAATGATGAAAGAATGGATAATAATGAGACAAACATGTTTAACATTGAATCATCGATATCGACCATACAAAGAGTTTTATATATGATCGCTATCAAAAGAATGACTGTACATATATTCAAAACATTAATGTTTACCAAATCATAGTTCGTCTGCTACTCTCGGACGCAATGTATACATTAAAAAAACGTAAAAAAAAACGTAACATCACGCCTGTAATCCTCGAAGAGGTAGGCAGAGGATTGTAGAACACTCCCACGTTTCACCAGTTACGTTTACGTCCCACTATGGAATAGATGGTGAGCCTATTGCCATGCATCAGGCACATATCCAGACTTAAAATTTAATACATTCTTACATTTTTATCACTGTTTTTGTTACACACACTTTATATTGTTAGGAAAACGTGTTTTTTAATTTCTTTAATTTGCAGTTTTGTACTGTAATACTGTTTTAACAGTAGATTTGCTGTTTTTAGACTTATATTACTTTTTTTTGTAATTTGATGAACGGGAAATTCACGTGAATGAATTTACTTCAACATCCACTCATTCAATCATTTCCCATCTCAGTTACATCTCTTACGTCTTAGTAAAATAAGTGTGATTTGGTCGTATAAGTATTACGAGTATATAGCATACAGCATCTTTATGACCATTGGCAGTGATTCATCAATAGAAATCAGTCCTCCTAAATATTTATTGTTTTATTTTAATAACCTTCTAAAATAGTGAGTTATGTAATCAAATTCAATATATTATCTCTTACAATATGAAATCTGGCATGATTTGTAACAGAAATTAAATCTTACGTTTCGTATAGACTGATTTAATGTTTTCTGCTGCTTTTTTAGTGGCAATTTGCTGACAGATTTGAGTCATTGGGGTTGGCAATACTACCGTAATATAAATGTCGTGTAAATAAAAATTACATTAAATATATGTAAGTTATTATGACATATGCTGCTTTTACCTCCCGTGCGGCCCGATTAGAATTTAACAGTTTCGCGGAAAACGAGCATGATTAGACTTTGCGAAGTTAAAATTTTATATATCAAGACATTGTGTTCAATTTATGCTCCTCTGGCGTTATGTACGTCCCCGGGGAAATGTGGTTTCTGATATCATTACGATATTTGGATCCGAGCGACGCTTTAGGATTGTTGTTACAGGTACAATATGTTGTTCGTTAACCATATTGTCGCGGGTGCAATTCTACAGAATTCTGCTACCACAATTCCACAGAATTCTGATAACGAATGTCAAGATACACGGGATAGCAAGACTCGTCTATCTTGACAAAATTTGATAAAATGATGGGTGAATCAGTAATGTCCGAGACTGACGTGCACGTATTAAGGAAATTATGGATGTCGAAACGACACGTTAGATCTGTAACGAGGTATCTGTTTTTGATATTCGATGGTCTCTACCTATATATAGTAAAATATAGTAAATAGAATATAGTAAACCTGATACAATTTAGCAACTTTCGGAATAACATACAAGCAAATCTACAATGAATAAATAAAGCAGAAAAAGTGCATTAGCATTTGACGAAGATACGGACAGACGCGCAAACAGCGACCATCATCCCTACATCTCACTTATTCATGAACGGGTTAGTTCTAACAACAAAAAAATTCGGCAAAAAATATCGCCCTGAGTAAAAACAGCGACGTCTATGGAAGAAGAGGGCCACGATAAATTACATTAAAAGCTAAATTAATTAAATCAGAAAGCGAACGCGCCAGCGAAACCTTTCCGAGAGATTTAATAAAAAAATCATAAATTACGACCGCAACCTCGTAAAATTCTTTTTGTGTTAATTAATGAATGATTTAATGACTCATCTCTATATGATTAGTATTTAAAATTTGACGTAATTACTAAACTTGAAATGGCTCTGAAGCATTCATATGGTAATTAAGATTTTTATGTCATTTTGTGATAAGCATAAGTTTAACCTATCCCGCCTGGGCGACCAAATAATCCGTCTTACGATAATAATAATAATAAAAACGATATCTTGGGATATCTCCACACACGGCCACCTGATCCCAAAGTAAGCATCAAGAGAGCTTGTGGTATGGTAT
>DWDU01001155.1:0-15440 GCA_018245575.1 Jemadia suekentonmiller
ATATATATATATATATATATATATATATATATATTTATTGCCTACTTGTTACATGTTGTTGTATACTGTTGTAAATAAAAAAGAACGCAATCTCATGCATGTAATTTGTAGGCAGACGAGTGTAGAACACTCCCACGTTTCACCAGTAACGTTTACGTCCTACTATGGAATAAGGGGTGAGTCTATTTGCTATACACTGAGCACAAGTCAAGAAAAAAAAAACTGCTAAAAATTTTTGCTAGAAATTATAGAAAGAATATTTTGATGGTATCCGACCGGGGATTCGAACCTTCTGCCTGCCTCTACGGACATTACAGGCATAATGCTACTTTCTTTAACATTATTGTGTAAAAATTGTATGTTCGGACATTATTACCCTAACACAAAAGTTACCTCTAAGTCCCAACACAGCCCATTAGAAAAACAAACCGATGAACCATCAAATATCCTCAAATTGGCGTTCATACTAATGACCTATTAGCTACTCCCGACTTTTCCATTGAGCGAACACGAAATCAATTTGAGTCACGCAATATTTTCATTGCCATCATAAAAAACAAGTAACATTAGGGTCGAATGTTCTTCACAGCGTGCTCTGCCACGGTGGGAAAATATAAAAAAACAGTTCCATACGTACGTACGAAGGAAGCACAAGCCGTCATTTGAACTCGCTGATGTGACGTGAAAAATATTCGCGAATACCTTTCAAAGGGAACCAAGTGATCCGGAAAATTCCCGTAACTACTGTCGTTGTATTCCTTTCCGCTGAACACGAATGTGCGAACTACATAAAATCAGTTGAGCGTGCGAAACGGGTTTGTAATATTATGTAATGTGGTCTCAACGCACACGAGCTCTGTTTTTACGAGTGGTATTGTTGCGGTCTCTTGTAAACAGTACGGTGAGTGTCGATGCCTTCATTGTCGATATTTATGTAGGTATTTTAATAATATTATGATCGACGTGTATTTAGATATCTGTATAAAGATAGAGTAAGTATGTAAGAATAAAATTACTTGGCAATCGGCACTCTCTGCCTATCCCGTAAGAAACCTGGCTAGAAATAATATAATATGTCAAAATATATATTTGAAAGGAAAGAAGTAAACCTTTTTTCAATAGCTGCCTTTGACCATAAAATTAATGTAACTAATAATAACACAAAATCAAACATATATCATATTTGTATATTGATTTAATAACAAAATGACTATCAGGATAGTTACAAAGACTAACTTTCCCAAAATCGGAGGAACATCTCACTTAGACTTACAGGTTACTGTAGTGACTGAATTTAGTTCTTCACCCATCAATTATCTTGCTCTACGAAACTGAGTTCTGAGAAAGCGCAGTAGAAAATTACAATCGAATCCTGAGCTAGGGGCCTTCCACTGTATGATTTTCTTTATTAATATTTCGTGTTATTGAAGTTTCCTTCGTACTTTTCATTATAATAGTTTAATACTACTGTATATTACGAGTATAATAGTTTTATAACTTTAGCTTATACTGTGACGGAATGTGATAATAAAAATTACTTTTTAAGCAGTCTAGCAGAATAAAGCTACAATGATAAGAATTAGATATAAATGTACATATAAGAGAACTATTGAAAAATGTATACAAAATGAGAAATGAAAAATATTCTTATTTAAATAAAATCACTGGGTCCCGAAGCCCGCATAAGAATTCGAAAGCGGTAAATTTACTCTCTACATCTTTGTAAAGAATTTCAAATTCGGAACAAAATTCATTTGAACTTAATCACAAATTTCATCGTATATTTTGATGGAACACGCCAGAGCAACAAGGAATAAATTATATTTATTTGACATTCAAAGCCTCGCGAGTATGTATGTGGGTGATTTGATATGGGGATCTTGTGCCAAAACAGACGGTAATAGTAAGTCAATAAGGGCCATTATGTCGTATTGTTTAAGAGCGTGTCGGAGGTAATAAACACTTCAATTCGGCGGGCTTTCTCCGCTGTTATAAGATTCTCTCGTTATAAATGAATATAAGTACTTTACGTAAGTCATCACACACTGGCTTACAGGAAAATTTAGTTCATGAAGTTAGTTTATTACGTATTAATTTATGATGAATAATTACTTAATTAGATTTCACGCGCTCATGAATGTACGAGTAGGTTATGTATTTGTGATACAAAAAGTTTTAGGTTATCAAAAGACTTGTTAAGATATCAAAAATATAAAACAAAATGCAATGAAAGTATGAGTATATTCATAATTTTACATAAAAATGAAACTCAAGGTTCGATTTAAAAACTAAGCAAAACAACACTTATATCTGTTTCCATGCAATAATTATTTATTGTGAAATATAGGGAATTACATCTTAGCGGTAACAAGCAAGCAATCATTTAAAACAGTTAACGCCACGCATACATATTGTTCGTTATTATACTTTTTTGGCACCCAAATATTCTATCACAGCAACCGAATATTCTAGCACCGTCTAGAATGCGTTCGGAGTATCCAACTAAAATCAAAATACAATTTTGTGTCACGAAAAGTACAACGGCAGCGAAACGGCTCATTGACGGATCGTATCAAAATCGCTAGTTCACAGTACAGTGATACTGACACAATAGCCACTGAACCCATTGTTCCGCTTATTAACAGCTCTCTGCAGCTTGTACAATGTGACTTGAATCAACTCACACGCACGCACTCATACACATGCACCGTGTACACTTGCGTGAACCACGTAACTCGCAGCGAAAAATGCATGAAACTATAACCTCATAGAGCGCGCTATTTCCATAAATCTCGTCGAGTGTTTTGAGAGTTATTTGAACATTTTCAAAGTCATTATGAACCCATCCATCGTTCCACTATTCCACGAAGGTGTCTTATTAGAATGAGGAGGGTTAAGGTCATTTTAAATTACAATATTCAATAGATCACTTATCACATATACTAACACATATCACTAACAATCCTCGGTCGAACAGTATTTTAGAATAATGTAACATTGCGTCTGTAATCCCCGAAGACAGAGGACCATAGTGCACTCCCAAAAAAAAGAACGTAATTTCACGCCTGTAATCCCCGAAGAGGTAGGCAGAGGAGTGTAGAACAAATTTCACTAATTGCGTTTACGTAGCAATATGGAATAGGGGGTGAGTCTGTTATATACACCGGGCACATGTCCAAACTCCGTGGCACTTCTATCAAGTCTAAGATAGGAAAATCCAATAGCCCAGGATTTGAACGTAAGACTAATTTAAAACTAGATCGGCAGTCGCGTTTTCAACTACTCGACCAAGGAGGTAATCGTACAATACGCTTTTAAATTCTTTCCAGTTCCTTATTCAACTTAAAGTTGCGTAAAAACTTTTCGCAAGAAATATCGTAGATCGATCGCGGAAGTGAAAGAACAGCAAATTGGCACATTCAGCACATCACAATGGCAGCGAAACGGCTCGCTGACGGATCGCCGGTTCACAATGCGTACAGCGATACTGAAACAAAGGCGAGTGGAACATTGTTCCACTAGTTCACAGCTGTGTACGTGAGCGGTTGTTGTTGTATTGCACCCACACACGCGTCTGCCGCCGGAGCAACATGCTTCACGTCCCAGTGCGACGTAAATCTTTGACTTCAGGGCACCGAACGAGCGATTTGCCAGTATTATAAATAGCATAAATATTTTGTACTATTCCTATGGATAATTAAGAAATAAATTCGTTATTTTCATGTATGATGGAGTGATGAATGCCGAAGAAGCACGTTAGGTCTTCTTTGCCTATTTTGTATTGGACATGGCTTATTCATATAATAATAATCATCATTATTTCAAATGCAAAAAAAGTTGTACTTCATTAGGCATTTACAAGCTAATCAAAAGAGAGGCGGTTAATCAACAAACGACAATTATTTTACAAGGAGTAGTATGAAAAAAAATTACATTTATTAGATGCTACTTGACGATTTTCACGGCCGCTAAGGTTAATACGATATTAATATTTGTTAACGGGTTGAGATATTTTCATAAAGTGACGCAAAAAATGAAACACGCTTCCATTGTGGCCCCATAACCTCAACCCGACAATAAATAGCGACCCAATCCGTACCGTGTCGTCGCGTGCCGCGGCAACTTAATGGACTATTAACAAGATATAACCTTATCCGGCTGCTATGCGCGCTGTAACTCACTATATCTCGCTATATCCCGCTATACACACATCACATAATGCATGCCCTGGTCGCTACAACGGAACGTTATCCTTGAGAGTCACCAAGTTACTTTGTAACAATTAAAGGCGAATTTAACGACCCATTACACCAGATAACGTACAACTAAGTACGTATGTTGATCATCTTAAGGGACGTTTGCGATTACTTACAATATAGAGCCTTTCACACACAATTTAATACATTGTTATGTTCTTCGTCGTATTTAATGTATTGGAAGATGGCAGAGCACTGTCCGATTCAAATTCGCACATCCGTTGTAGTTATGTCTCGCGTAAATAGATTTATTTGCATCTCTGCGTTCCGATAAATAAGCGCATGAAAACGCCAAAGAGCAGGCATGGTATATATTGCCCACAGTCATTGTAGAGTACAAATAAAGTTGTATATCTGACGTGAAATTAAACGACGCCACTACTGAAGCAAGGCAAGAAGTGTAAAACGATTATCGTTTCGTAAAATAAAATGCAGCGAACTCAATATATATCTACATGTATAGCAAAGAATTTTCCAATATTGCAGTACTGTTTAACAAAAAAGGACCAACGCCTCGCTTGCGGAAAAAAGATATGCGCAGTGCTGTAGAAAAATCCGTACCAAATTTGTTAAGTTCTTTAAATATCCGATGAACTGTAAATAAATTTAAAGTTATAAATGTAGGATCAAAAGACTGCCTGCTAGGTTCACATTGTTTTCAAAGGAAGAATAAGGTCTATATGGTTGAGGTCTATGGTTCTCTCTATTGGAAAGCAGTTAGTGAGCGAGTAAGATATACCTAAATACTGAGTTGTTTGAATTCCAAATCCCATATAAATGCAATGGAATAATGACAATATTATCTAGAGTGGTGATTTTACCTTAAAATTAGAAGAAATTTAGGTAACGGCTCTTGTTCTCTGAACTACGGGAGACCTGGATTAAAGTCCACGACCTCATTTCAGTGCAGGCTAGCCAAGATAGGGCTAAGTGGCCATTTCTTGTATCGTTTTTTTATGCCGTCCTCGGATATCCAACGACGTTTAAATACTAACATCTATTTACTGGCTGACGATGTAACGCAGCCTATCTGAGCGAGGCTATATCCCCTGGCCGCCTGCGGGCCGGAGCGTAGGTGGTGGGAGAATCCCTGCCCTGCGATACCCCACCCCCATGGCTGTAGTGGAAATTATGGACAAAAACCACACTCACTCTTCTGAGCGGTTTTTGTCCATAATTTCCTATATTATATACTATTATTATACGCCTCAAACACTATTATGCAGGCAATATTTTTTATGACATAATGTATCCCATGGGTTAGGGTTAGGATAGGTTAGGTTCCACTCTACCCAATTTAACTCTACAAAGATTTTTACGTAACGGGAAATTTTGCATTCTTCTATAGCCAACGACCTAACTTTGATCCAAACTTTAAAAATAGAAAATACAAATCTTATCTATGTATTCTAGATTTACATAAAATGTGACAATACGATTTACGTTCGAATATAATTTAGCATGGCCAACGATATATTATTCTCGCCATTTCGTATCAAGGGAGCGCGCACGACGCCAATACATCAAGCCACTCAACTACAATACACGACGTATGACTAAATCTATTGTATACCAAATAACACATTGTTTGTATGGCACACAATAGATTATTGGTTCCATTGATATTTTATCGTTTGTTATTAAATTACCGTTTATTGAATTATTGGTTGTTAGAATACCGTTTATCAAATTAAGTATTATTAAATTAATGTTATTAAATTACGCATTACTTAATTATTGGTTAAATCAAATTGCCGATTATTAAACTACCGACTACGTCGTCGCTCTAATAGTTGCAAGCACGAATGCTGAGCAAGAGGTTCAGGATTCAATCCTAGGCTTGAGTAATATATGATAAGGATTTTCTAAGTCTTTAGAGTTTTGGTTTAGGATCGGTGTATGTAATAGGCTTACTTTCTATTGCATATGATACATCCTATTACACATAATATAATTGGTGAAAATTGAGAACACTCCACACATCTGCCTATCCCTGCAGGGTCATAGTTAACATACTAATAATTAACATAACATAGCCACTCTATATTATGTTAAATCATCTATTATTAATAATATTACCTTTATATCAATTGCTTAAGCTATTAATCAATAGCACCAATTAATTTATACGAATCACGAAGTTCACGCACCACTTAACTGATTGCGTCTAGGTATTTCGCATAATACGTGAGATGTGATGAATTGGTATTAGTAAATTAATGTGGGTGAATTGGAAAGGAATATCATTTACTGTATTTTATTATTATCCAAACATAGCATTAAATGTGCATACAATGACACCACGTGATATATGAATCCTTACAATCGTTATAGATTACTGTACTAAGTTTTTCTACTATGACACCTAAAATAAACATTTTATTATGTTATAATTGCATGTTAACACAAGAACATTTAGTATTTCGGGGTAGATACTCCACCTTCTTACATTGTACTGGAGACTTTCAGGTATATAACTCATATTTACGTAATCTTCTTCGTCGAGTAGATAGCTAATCGTGAGTGATCGGCCATCGTGGTGAAAGGATTAGTCGCAATGTCCAGTGTGCACCTAACAGTGTATGTTCGTACTCAATCAGACATAGTCGACGCTCGGGGAGGCTCCTTCCATGCACCCGAAATTTTTAATATTATTAATAAAAAATATTATTATCATTATTTATATAATATACCCTATGTATAACTTACACCTGTATTATACCTTAAAAGAAAAAGTACCTAGCCTTAACTTTAAATTCAGTAGGGAGCAAAGCTCACCCGCAGTTGACGCCAGTCAAGGCAAGGGAAAATTTATCTCACAAGAACCGACGCGACTCATAAGTCAACAGAAATGTAACACCTGGCAAAGGATTCCTTTATTGGCGAATAAATCATATTCACAGTTATCAGCATGTGCCACCAGAGTAATGGTTATATGATCTGATTCACACTTCGATAATAATACGTTCTGTGGAAGGACCGAGCGTTTATATGAATTGAGGGTGTTTATGGAAGATTTAGAGCGTCCCCATCATTATCACGCTGTTGTAATTCTACTTCTTGTATATACAAATTATATGAACATACGAGTACCTATGTATTTATACTAGAAGTAAGGTAGATATTTTGATAAGAAGATAGAGTCCTGGATTCAAATCCCGGGTAGGGTATAAGAGGGGTAAGTTAGAAAAAAACAAATAGTTGTTTTTTTCTAACTTAGATCTTCTAGTAGAAATTTCCAATAGTAACTCGGAGTCTGGATTTGTATCCGGTACACGACAATAGGCTCACCACCTATTCCATAGTGAGACGTAAACGTAACTGGTGAAACGTAGAAATACACTCCTGTGCTCTCTTCTGGCTTACAGGCGTGATGTTACGTTACGGTGATTAAATTATTACGCTTCATTTTACTATTAGTACAGTGAATAACATTCATTTATAAGCCAACAAATAATTCCTACATCAGCTATGCTGTCGTCGTCAACAAAATGCTGACTCTGATATTCTTCTATTCCGGCTTCATACCACTCTTTCACTAAGGGCTCAAAACTGTCGATACCGCGTTCAGTGTTTTCAGTTCGAAACTCCGCGCTACTAGCTTTGACACTTCCCACAATACAGACGCACCCGAGATCTGAGAAAAACTGGTTTTCTTTTTACAGCCTACATTTTTACCGTTTCTTCAAACTGTGCTGCGAAAAATAAAGTTGAGTTGATTGTTTTATATTTATTATAAAAACCTACAGCTTTGCTTCGCCGTTTCAAATGTCACGTTGCAGTTGGAATCATTCTGGTGTGTGACTCGGCTTGGGATGGGATGGTGGCTTTCGATCGTTTAATTTAATGAAGCAACAGTAAGAGTATTTTTTAACATCTGTATTTTATAGGCGATAATATAAAAAAAAGAATAGAAACATAATAAGAATATAGGTAAACTTCTTCACATGTAACAAATTAACAGATACCCTAAACGCACTTATTATTGCTGAAACGCGTGAATTTAAAATTGACGTAAATATGAGATAAATAAATGAGTTTTTTAAAGCATTCTGAACATCATAAAAAAGTTAATATAACCGTAATCATCGAGGTGATAGACACAGGAACATAGTACGCTCCTATGTTTCATCAGTTACGTTTACGTCCCATCATGGAATAGGTGGTGAATCTCTTGCAATACACCGGACAAAAATCCAGTCACCGACCTACTATTATAAATTCTAAGTTAGGAAAATATGATGATACCCGACCCGGAAATTGAACCCCAGGACCTCTTGATCAACAGTCGCACTTGCGACCGCTCGATCAACGAATATATTTCCGTTTAGTCAAAGCATTGGTGTAATTAAAGGCTCTTTCCTCGTCATTTCTTTTGTATTGAAAATAAGTTCCACGAGTAGGTACAGTAGAGACAAAAACGTATGAGGACTTTGGAGTCTGTTTTTGTAAGTTTTATTATTTTATTATAGCTTTAAAATTCTGCTTGAAATCAAAATTAGGCTAATGGTGTCACGCCAGTCGGCGTGTCAATTAATAAAATATTTCAAGAAAATTAGGTACTTATTTTCGTCAAATATTATTTTCGGTACGCGCGCGGAAGTACCAAATGCGACTTAAAATAAGACGATGATTTTGTTTTTCGCATAAAAACCAATGTATCATAATTATTTTATATGCATTTACGCAAACCCTAGAAACATTTAGGTAAAAGTTAATTAAGATTGTAATTTTACTGGTATGTAAAATAAAAATGCAGACATAAATCTCTTTTAATCTATACATAAAATACCTGGGGTATCACATGTGCAGTTCCAAAGTTTTCCGATCCACTCTCGACGGCGACCTAAATCTCTAGTTATTAATGAGACAAGTTTTAATTGTACGTCACACTGAGTGTATGTGCGTTCAGTGTTATACTGGATCAATGTTACAAAAAAAAGATAACATTGTAATGTTATATTAGATTAAAAGATTTCACACCACGTATGGATGAATAGCTGTGATGGAATACCGTTAAAACCAATAACATTTCATATTAAAATGATTCGTAAACAACATTAAAACAGCTCAAATGACGGCTAAGCTTCATTTCCATTAACTTAGCAATTCTGGAGAAATGAGATTCCCGTTATTAAAGTAGGTGCTTACAGCATCCAGCAGTCTGCCACAGTACGAATTGCAGTTGCTAACCTTGTGTTGAAAATTTTTAAACCGACCTAATAATAATAGAACAGTTACCGATAGAAAAACATCTCAACATACAGATCTAACTATTTTCATTACAAGACAGACTAGAGTCTGGCGCTTTCGCGCTGCATAAAAACCGCATATGTGTCCTGAAAGAGACCATACATGTGTAGAACGAGCCTGTTTTCCACACAACTACGTAAACGTATCAAGTGTCTCTGAACCCTGTCCCTGTATCGATAATAATTTAGAACGTTAGTCCCACGAAGCTATCGGTGCCAGTGTTTGTATAAAGCTGATCTTAATGGCCTCACGTGCAAGATTTACGCCGCAACAGCACGTGAGGCATGTTGTACAAACAATTGAGCATACACATTGTTATGTATCGTACTAGAAAACTTACTGAAACCTTATATTTAGGGAGTTTTATAGCAATTATTATAGGCATAATTTCTAAGGGGAGGCTTATGTTCAGCAATAGACTGCAATAGGCTGATGATGACGGTTAATTAGATATGACTGTTGAGTGCCTCGTTGGTCGTGTTGGTTGCAAGAGCGACTGCCGATCAAGTGGTCCTATTCCTCACTCCTCACCACCTATTCCATAGTGGGACGTAGACGTGAACGTGGGAGTGTACTACGCTTATCTACCTACCTCTTCGGGGATAATAGACGTGAAGTAACGTTTTTTTTGATGAATTATAAACACAAATCACAAAATCACAGGAACAGTCGATCCGTTATTTTACCGATACTTTATGTTGACTTCCTAATTTGTAATGCTCATGTTTTTTATTGAACGATCGGAAACTTTAAACAATAACAATACTAGATATAGTCAAGCAAATATACATTTACTGTATCAATTTACCAGCAACTAATTGTATCCCTACGTATGTGAGTACATATTACCAGCCGCAAGAAAATATTCTTAAATCTAAAACTAAACGTTACGTCGGCAACAATGGAAATGTGTGTTCTATTAAGCGACTAAGAGAAGCCAAGATGGCTAAGATCAGACTGGGACCTCCTAACAATAATTCAGCCGGTGTAATCCTGAACACTAATAAACCTCCACACTCGCGCCGCGACGTACAATTAAAACTTGTCTCATTAATAACTGCAGATTTAGGTCGTCGCTGATCGTTGAACTCGAGAACTATGTGCAAATGTATATATACTACGACAGTTATCCAAGATGATATGTAACCCGTAATAATTCATTAAGTAAATATAATTCTAGAAAACAATGGATATATTCACACAAGGATTTCTATATTTGTAAAAATAATTATAGATGAAACAATAAAGTAAAATAAAACGTAACATCACGCTTGTTATCCCCGAAGAGGTAGTAGAAATAGCTAGAGGGAGGAATAACAAAATATACAAGGTAGTTGACGAGCGAGATTAAGACTCGCCCATTTAAGCTAAATACGTCATTTACTTGGTGATGGGTGGGTCTCAGTCTTAGGACTCGGCATGCATATACAAGGAGAATGATGAATTTAGAAAAAGCATGCAAGGTCTCTAAGAGAAACTTCTCGCGTGTAATCTCCGAAGAAGTAGACAGAGGAATGCAGTGTACTCTCGCTTATCACCAGTTCCGTTTACGTCTTACTATGGACTAAGGAGTGGGTGAATTGTCATACACCAGGCACATATCCAGACTCCGGGCCATTACTAGAAAATCTAAATAAGAAAAATATAATAGTTCCCGACTCTGGAATTAAACCCAGGACCTCCTGATTGGCAGTCGCAACCAACTTCCAACCAACATGTAATTGATGTTACATAGTTATAATTTCTTAATTGTTTTATTTCTATTACTTACACACACATTGCGTCTACCTCTATGGTCTAGTACCTGTACCTACCCTTGCGAGGTAATTTAGGTGTGATGTTCTGTCAATCCATATTATAATATTTGTGGATACAGACATCATAGCCAATGACATGAGTGCCTGCAATACTACCAAACACGATACATCCAATCGTGCGAAGTGGATAAAATAGACAAGGAAAGCAGTCGTCACAACCAACTGGAAATAAGAATGCTTAGGAGAGAGAGCGAGAGATACTATTTAAACTAAATTACGATACCAATTTACAGTACGGCACCACTATCGATATAAATCTTAGATATTTAATAATATATTTGACATGACTCAACACAACACACTTACATTTCATATATAAAACATCGGTCAAACCGAACCGCTTGCTTACGTACCCAATAATGCACATTTAAATGAATCATTTCATTTCTGTATGATCCATAATGTAGTCCCATTAGTCCATGTAGTTTACTTTGATCGATTTATGTATAATGCCATAAATCAAGTTCACGTTATAACGTAACATGCCGCCCGTAATCCCCGAAGAGGTAGGTAGAGGAATGTAGTACCTACAGTCCCCCGTTTCACCAGTTTCCATTATAATATACGAAACGTAGTTAATATACATCTGTATGTCTTTACGATGTAAGATATATTTCTTGGTCCCCCAAGCAGCCCCTGTTCTCGTGTACAATTTAATACTCTTACAAGATGTCTCCAATTTTAGTCGACATTTTGTATTCTCCAAATATCATCGCGCGAAAAAATGCTCTCAAACCCAGATTCGTTCCTGTGTAACGATGTTATATTTACATACTTGTACCTCGACAAAATATACGGAAAGCATTTGAATCGTTACATTTTTGCTCTATGAAGAGAGATCTATAAATATTTTTTATGTGACTAAAGATTTCATACCCAAATGGTGTGAAATGAAATGTTAGCGCACATGTAACATGAACGTATATCGGTAAATGTGTACAGAGAGATGTTTTAACTACGAAAGAATGGTCCGCAAAACAATTGATGCAATTGCTGCAGTTATTTTTATCGCGGCGAGTACTCTGTGTTTTAAGACAGCACGGCTACTTACCGTCAGTTGTCCGGCGTTGGACACAGTCGCGTACCGCAGTAGGTTGCTGCACGTAATAGACTAACGGAATTACCGCCTTGTTAGTTATTCCGTGGACTGCGGGCGTGTTCTGAGTGTTGACGTGAGCACATGTATTACAATTTCACGGTGTCATTTGTTAGTTTAATATTTAAATTATTGCATGTGTTAAGACAGGTGAGGAATTTTAAGGGGACGTCGGGCACAGTTGTGTAATTACCCCAGTTGTTTAGTGCACGTAATAAACTAACGGAACTGGTGCCTTGTTAGTAATTCTGTTACCCGCGCGCGTTCTGAGTGTCAGCGTAATTTTAAATCGATTTTTTTATTTAATTCAAATACAGAACACATAATGACGACATTGTGTCATATATAAACCGAGTGCCGAATGAAAAAGCTTACGAATTAATAGATTAACACATAACGTATTGTTATGATAGTGTATAAACATTTCATTAAAATAACATTTTGTTAAGATAATCGGCATACATCGGCGAACATTTGCCCACACATGAACACCGATAACTGCTAACACGAAATAGTAATCGGAAAAAGCTTAATGAAAAATTGGGGCCAACATGCAAGCGTGTTGCGAAAATTCAACAGGGCCAGGAACAATGTTGTACGTTGTTCTTTGTAGTCTCACATAATCACGTGTGTGGAGGGCTGCATTGTTGTTGCGAACATTTCTTTGTGGCTCGAAACAAATACGTGTGTTGGGAAAATCTTAATTAGAACATCGATCTGGGTCAGCTGTATCAATTGTTGATACGCTAAAGTAGGACGTCTGAGTTAAACAAATCTTATACCCCGCTACGATACACAACGAACATGACAATGACGATAATTATGTTCTCTCTCTGATCCTCAATAGTAAAATGTGGCAAATCTTAATGCACATCTTTTTCGTCGAGTCAATATCTGATCGTGAGTAATCAGCCATCGTGGTGAAAGGATTAGTTGCAATGCCTAGTGGCGCCAGACATGTGTCCTTACTTGATTAGACATAGTCGCCGCTCGGGGAGGTTCCTTTAATGCACCTCTCAATGTATATAAAACACGCCTATAATCCCCGAAGAGTTAGGCAGAGGCGTACCTCTGCCTAACTCTTCCTAGAACACTCTCACGTTTCACCAGTTACGTATACGTCCCACTATGGAATAGGTGGTGAGCCTATTGTCATGCATCGGGCACATATCCAGACTCCTAACCATTACTAGAAAATCTAAGTTAGAAAAATCTAATAGTGCCCGGCCCGGTATTTGAACCCAGTACCTCTCGATCGGCAGTAGCGCTTGCACCAACACGACCAACGAGGTAGTCAAACTAACTAAATAAATAAACTAATGACCATAATTTTCAATTTCAAATCCATTCTCGATAGCCTGGTTATCGACAAAGTTTGCTTAGACAGTCAGTACAAACATTCTCTCAATCCAGTATAAAACGCAATATCGTCTCTACGTTTCCGGGACCCCTCTTTATTTTCAAACTGAGTATCAATTTTTTGCATTTCTCCTTCACGTTCATTTTGTTTCGCTTTTCATTTTGAAATCGCTTTTACACTTCTCCTGTATTAACAGAGACAAGATAAAGTTGATGTATTTTAATATCGCCTCGTTTTCCTCAGATTGTTTCATGATGTTCTTCCCCTGAAATATGAAAGAGCAGAGCGGGATTTACTAAGAATTGTGATATTGCCCAATGCTTTCTTCTTTACATTAATATCTCAGATTGATGACGTCACTGTTTTGATGATTCCAATGAATGATGCACTTCACGTGTGTAACAATTTTTAAATTTAGCGATACTTTCGGCCGATCCCGTAATCGACCTTCGTCATCATCATCATCATCAACAGCCTATTGCAGTCTACTGGTAAATATAGGCCTTAATCCCCACGCTGGGCATGCGGGCTGGGGATCGCAGAGCGTAGCTTCTTGCATGAACGGATAAGATTCTTTACTAAGCTGTGCATTTTTATATAATAAAAATAAAGTACTAATCTAAGTATTAATTTTTAAATAGAATTCCGACTGCCGATTAAGAGGTCCTCAGTTCAATCCCGGGATGAGCAGAATTAGATTTTTCTAACTTAGCTATTCTAACAGTTGCGCGGAGTCTGGATATGCACTCGGTGTATGACAACAAACTCACCACCTATTATTAACTGGTGTAAATGGGAGTAGTCTACACTCCTCTGTATATCTCTTCTGGGATTATAAGCGTGATGTTACGTTTTTTAAAATAAAAGTATGCAATAGAAAATCACAAAACATAATAATTTTAATAATATTACAAACACACGAAATGTACACACTGAGAGTTTTAACTACGAGCGAGCGAATTATGTCCGCTCGTACTGAGCACCTACATAGAGTCGGACGGCCGGGCAGGAGTACAGATATAATCGTAAAAATGAGGCTCCTGAAAAGACAGTTAATAGGGGTCAGCGAGGATGTTTACCTTGTAGTGCTTGCCAGTATTATTTTTAGGGCGCACTCAAACAAATTTACAGGCTACTTGGCTTACTTAACACCTGACTGTTGTTTAGGGTTATAGACGTTACTAACATCTCTACGTATATCTACATGTGTATATGTGAAGATATAAAATTGATTTATTCATGCTGTGAAACGTTTATAATATAACCGGAACGTTTAAAAATTTTCAGTATTGTCAGTAACCATCAAAAAGTTTGTTAACAATAATATGTGTGATTGCCAAGAATATATTAAAATTTAGCCAATTATAAGATTTTATATTGTAGGCTTTTACGTAACATCACGCCTGTAATCCCCGAAGAGGTGGGCAGAAGAATGTTGAACACTCCCAAGTTTCACCAGTTACGTTTACGTCCCACTATGGAAGGGGTGGTGAGCCTATTGCCATGCATCGGGCGCGTATCCAGACTCCGAGCCACTACTAGAAAATATAAATTAGAAAACCTAAATTAGAACTATTAGAATTATTACTGCCTCGTTGGTCGTGTTGGTTGCAAGTGCGACTGCCGATCGGGAGGTCTTGGGTTCGATTCCCGGGTCG
>DWDU01001156.1:0-15439 GCA_018245575.1 Jemadia suekentonmiller
AGGTCGTAACATCAAAACGTAACATCACGCCTGTAATCCCCGAAGAGGTAGGCAGAGGAGTGTAGAACACTAACTCCGATCGGGAGGTCCTGGGTTTAAATCCCAAGTTGGGCACTATTGGATCTTTCTAGCTGTTCATTTCTACATTTTCTAATAGTGGCCCGAAGTCTGGATTTAAGCTCCATATATGGCAATAGTCTCACTACCTATTCCCTAGTGGGCCAAAAACGTAACAGGTGAAACGTGGGAGTGTACTACAATCCTCTACCTACCTCGTCGGGTATTATAGGAGTGACATTACGCATGTATCATATCTTATGTACAGGCATAAGCTTGCACACGTTAATCATTTAGCGTCAATACCAAAAAAAGTTAAAATAAGAAGACATCTACTTTTACTTATTTAGCTGATATGACGATAAATTATTGCAACTTTGCTTTGCGACGACACGTTTCTTATATTCAACTATACCACAACCATTGTTCTGTAACTCGGGAATCTACGTACCTAGATATATAATGCAGGTTATGAAAACAAATTCGTTTAGGTACCTTGTATGCGCACATATTATATTGCTGTCAGAATACTGTAGCTTCGAAATATTTGTAAACAACACCGAAAATAGGTACTTTTATCAAATTGATACTCGTAAATAAATAGATTGCTGCCCATTATTTACGTAATTTTATTAGAAAAATATTAATCTCTTCAAAAATGTTATATACGAGTATTGAAAAGTTTTCAATGCTCCGACGCTCGGGACATCGGGGCGTTAGAATGTACTGATCGAACATGAACGTAATAAGTTACGTAATAGTACTCAAGATGTATCACGTGGTGCTACACAAATTAAATGTAATTTAGTTAAGTAGATAAAAATGTACTTTAAACTCTTACTTATACAAGTATAAGGATTGACGTTCGCTGATATGTGCCTACCTTGTAAGCGATCTGGCATAAAGATAATGCAATAATAATATTACCTTTATTTCATGTACTCTGTTCTTGACATTGCGCTTACTTGAAAGCTTCTAATTGTAAATTTACTGTATTATATTAAGAATAAAAAAAAAAATACAAAATAAATACCTTCAAAAAAATTATAAAGATTACGCATATTTGTAATGAATGAAAAACAATGAACAATGAAGTCGATTATCACAAACATGTTCCGTTTTTTCTCTAAATAAATTGCTATCGAGCATCAGCAACTTCACAAACAGGTAAAAGGTTCATTGAAATATTTATTATTTCCCGAGGGTACTTCAAAAGTCTGGCAAAATTCGGCATTTTAGTATTCAACTGAAGCATATCTCATACGTTCTAAAGGTAACAGAGTAATTTGCTTAGCGCAGCGACAATGTTAAACCGATTTCTACAACTAAGCAGCAAAACTATATTTTTTTTTAAACGTAGCTGGTATGTTGTGGTAGCAGTAGCGTAGCGTAAGTATCACCCGCCCGGGGTAAAAGAAAATTTTACCGTTCCGTTCAAAGTTTATATTGTTTTGCCTTATGACAATCACGCCGACGAATAAAAGTTCAACTACTTTAGAATATTGATAAAACAGGTATTTTATTATTTATTGCGAACTTTTGCCGCCCCCTGAAAAATCCTTTTGCCGCCCACTAAAAAGTGCCTCCTGCTCCCCGCCCACGCTACGCTATTGTGTGGTAGACAGACTAAGATGTAAGATGCGACGCGTTTTAATTTAGTTCTCAACAATGACAACGCCTAGGTGACTAATACTTGAGACTTATAGGGAAATTCAGTTGTATTAGGGATTGGTTACAGGTGTAATTTAATTGCAGTGATCATTTTCTTTAAAGCAGTCTGAACGCCAGTTATCTACTTCAATAAAAAATATCATTTTTTTTCAAAAATAAAATCAGCGAATCCAACCTCAACCATTTTAAGTTCGACTACAATTCGAGTATCGATAATCTCTTTTTCCTGTTATTGTGTTGTCACTTGAAGTATTTTTTTAAAACCGATTGTTCGTGGGGGATGTAGATATTCTTTTCAATTTTCTACATAGTAATAAAACCCATAAAATATGTTATTTGCAAAATTGATTGTAATTTTATCGTTTTCATTATATCCGTTACAATATGTACCATATTTTCTCACGTCGTCCTATGATGATTGATAGTGTTTCACGAAACAGTACCTTCAACCTTCTATTTAGGCTTTACAATATATAATAAAAGTCTCCGAAATTGTAATGCTTATTAAACGTAAACGTAACATCACTCCTGTAATCCTCGAAGACGGTGGCAGAGGTGTGTAGTTCATTTCCACATTTTATCACTTACGTTTACGTCGCACTATGGAGTAGGTGGTAAGGTGAACCTATTGCCATACACCGGGAAGAAATCCAGACCCCGAGCCACTACTAGAAATTCTATATTAGAAAAACAATCTGAACCGAGATTCGAACCCAGGACGTCTCGATCGGCAGTTACGCTTGCAGCCACTTGACCAACGCGGCAGCCAATGTTATGTTAAACGTATGAAATTTTAGGATTTTTTATCTAGAAATAGCTGCAATTGTATTTTTTCTTGTGTATTGACAAAAAAAGTATTTTGAACGGGCATACAAAAATAGCTTTCAAATTAATTGAGGAATATTTTATAATCACATCTAATAAAATCTTTTATAATATTAATAAAGTTAAATATAAAATATTTATAAAGTTATAATTATTATAAATTATTTATAAAGTTAAAATATAAAATATTTTATAATCCTATCTAGTTGTTAATTTTTGAAAATGTTTGAAAGCATTCCCATGTCACAAGGCTATTATAGCTTATGTTCTGGACTACAGTAAAATAATAAGAAGGAATCAGACCCCAGTCAGCCCTAAATCAGTAAATTTGGTCGCATTGTATTAAAAGTAATATAAATTGACCTTTCATGTTATCCAAATCTGTTTCATGTTTCGCAGTCTGTTTAGTATGAAAGTGGCTACATTACATTACATTTAATCCGTCAAAACAAGAGTCGGTGATAGTCGCGAAAAACTAATATAATATTATTGTCAGACGCAGTTTTCCAATATTCCTTCCGACCGTTTTGTTTGTGATAACAAACGATTATTCATAAAATATTAAAAGTATTTCGAAAAATAGTGAGGATATAGCTTCTGCAGTAATCCTGATTTAAATGCAAAGCTTTTGAATCGAATCGCAATACTACAATGCGATCATTTATTCGTACGAATTCTGTTCATTGTGTAACGCGTATAAAAATATCCGATTTCTTAATATTTCGTTTTAAATTTAAAACTGAACTATAAACACACACGCAATTAATAACAGTGATTGTCGGTAGGAATACATTGCTGTGTTAATATACAGAAAAGTTAATTTTGGTCATTTTTTATCTTCAATCTTAGAAAGTACCTAATATTACTATTAACGCACATCAGTAAACACCATATTTATAACTTTCGTCATGATTCCGACACATTTTCAATTAACAAATACGTGTAAGTTAAGAAATGGGAAAAAAACTCCTTATTCGTGACAAATAAATGTATTATTACCTTCAACTCAACCGCTGACGTCGCTTCCAGACTGTGATTAATAAAAATCTATTGATATAAAATCTATTGATTGGATGGAGACATTATTATGGAGTTGTGAATTTCAAGACTGCCTCGCTGACCGAGTGGTTGCGGGCGCGACAGCCGATCGATAGGTCCTTGGTTCAAATCCTAGGTTAACTACTGTTGGATTTTGATAAGTATAATTTAAGGGGTAAATTTCTAGTACCGGCTCGGGATTTGGATACACGCCCGGTGTATTCCAATAAGCTCATTGCCGTACCGTAACTTTAACTGTTGAAACGTGGTAGTGTACTGCACTCCTCTGTCTACGTATTCCTGGATCCCAGGCGTGATGTTACGTTAGTTTCAAAACATATATACATAGTAGAATCACTATTTTAGCTAGATACATATGTAACACATTACATAACTGCATATTTGACACAAATATTTAGGAAACGTAGGGGTTAAGACAGTTTATTGCTCACGGGCCGTGGTGAGTAATGGTTAGCAATCTAATTGAATTATGTTACCTGGACAATGCTGTCCAATTTCCAACTACGTGTTATGTGACCGCGACACAAGTAACTCTCCAGCGTTAATACGTAGTATATGTATATGTATCGTATATATACGAGTACTTACGTGTATTTTCGCGTCTGTCGTAGTAGCTGTTTAACTTAAACAAAAAAAAAACTCAGTACTTCTCAGGTAGAGTATTATTTACTATGTATTGGTATAAACTATGTTCTTGTTTCATGTATCAGGTGGATAAATTATTTATATATTGTGTTCAGACCCGCGCGCCATGCCATATTAAACCATATACCCCCACTTAACATATCGCGTTAAACAATCGTATATTACACTGTTAGCAACTTAATACAAAATACAGGTACGACTGCATTCAAAGTTGAACGGAGTATTCCAATGTTTATTTATACGCTCGCAAGCGCCACACTAAGATAATACTTGGATTAAGTGTTATATAAAATCTATAAAAATTAAAATGTTATTTCAACAGTGTAGCATATATTTATAAAGTTAAAGATTTTTTGTCGCAATAATATTATGTAAAAATGTACTTTAAGGGCCTGATTATACCGTAAGAAGTTCTTTGATAGAAGTCACCGAATTTGTCAAAGTAAAATATAAGACGTAAGTGTATGTGTTTCAAGGAGTTTTCTCTCGTGTGGCGGATGTGTGAATGGTGGCGAGCCCTTCAACTTCTTTGTGTCAAAAGATTGTAAGTATTTAACCTTAAAACATATTCAGATATATAAGCTCGAAGAATCAATTGTTACAAGAATACCTACATAATAATAATAATAATAAAGTTTATTGCCCATAAGAAACACAAATATAAATAGAATACAACAGTCAGAGATGTTGCAGATGATAGGGCAATAGGGAACAACTCAGCTCGTGCTGACGCGGGGCCAAGGTCCTGTGCAGCGCTGTTTTTCAGTTGTGCCCTCTCGCACGGATGTTACGCGAGGTTTAATGTCTAAATAAAAAAGGACGTAACATCACGCCTGTAATCCCCGAAGAGGTAGGCAGAGGAGTGTAGAACACTCCCACGTTTCACCAGTTACGTTTACGTCCCACTATGGAATATGGAATATGAACACGACCAACGAGGCATAAAAAAAGAAAATATGTCTGTTACACAAAATCAATTAATAAATAAGATTGATACATCCTTAATCTGATCCTAATGTCCTATTATGGTATAAGATAATAGGATTTAATAAAATATACATTCATGACATAAGACGTAAAATAAAAAATGCGATATGTTGAAACGTCTTATGATGGCATAAGACATTTGCTCCGCACTCGTAGTTAGAACTCGTGCGAACTTTGTCTTTATTGGCAAGCTTCCTCACTTTAGAGCGCTTGAAACTTGGACGATTAAGACATCATCGGTGCCCTCGGACCCGTTACTCGTTGTTATGTTACTAAACATACTTTGGGAATGTGCTGTATAAAGTACAGTATTGCCGTACAACGTTATCTCTGTACATTACACATTTGTAACTTTATATATGAGTATGCTTAAATGAATTAATTAAACACAAACGATTGCGTTCCAGCTCGCATGCCCAGCGTGGGGATTGTGGGCATAATGTGTCAGACAAGGCCTATGACTGCAATAGGCTGATGATATTGATCATTCACGTTCTATTCTTTATTTCTGACAGCAAAAAGCATCCAACACTATGAGTCCCGTTGTCATTGTATCCTGGAACATCTATAACGCTGACTAAAGCGAATTAGAAAACTTGACATCCCTTAGGAGGCCTTATAGTGAATATATGCAAGCAATTCCTTTCACCTTATTTTATTTTATTATTGGAATTAGCGATAATCAATGTTGGAACCCCACACCGCTTCGTGAAGTCAGAGTCAGAGCCAGAAATCTGCACCACTGCACCGTAAGTAATCAAATATCATTATATGATATTATAAAAATCAAATTTCATGATCATAACCGTAAATAATAAATTATAATAGTAATGTAATAAATCATCTGGGGAAATCTTCACACACGGCCATCTTATCCCAATTTAGCATCAAAAGACCTTGTGTTATGGTAATCACAGATAAATATAACTATTATAGATATTTTTTCTTGTTAACCACCATGGCCCTGGCGCTACAGTCAGGTTCACTAACCACTGCGCCACCGGGCCAGTCCACTGATTGATAGTCCAATGATTTGTTAATTCTCAACTTTTATCACACTCTATGTATAATATATTAAACCTGTATCGTTACGGGCTGAGGAAACTCAGCAAGAACGCCTAAGTAATACTGCCTAAACAAAAACTTTTCGACAAGTTGTATTCGACTTTTCTTATATTCTTCAACTTACCCTACAAGAACGTAAACAAGAGATAGACTTGTAATAAATAGAAATAAAATAATCTAAACATTTACATCCATTTCGTAATAACGAATAAAACAATATTTATGAATACCAACAACTGATTATAAATAATTCTCACGAAACATTATTTCATTAATGTAACGGAAACTCTGCTAATGAAGTTAATAAATATTTAGTTTATCTTTCTGTAGAAATAACAGGACAAATTGTAAAAAAACACCACTTCATTTTAACTTTAATATACCTTTTCGAAGGAAATGAAGCGTATACAAATAAAATATTTAGAAACATTACACTTTTAAATAAAATGTACTTAATGTAATGGTTTTTGTATGTTTTATTTAAAAACATTTTTCAATGTTTGTATATTTTATTATAAAATATATGAAATCTCGTATGTATTAGAAACAATTACATATTACTCATTTGCGACTGCAAAACGTTTATAGATTGTACTAATTTTTTTTATTACATAATAGTTTAATCTTTGGCTTCGATGCTGCGTGATATAAAACGCAAATGCACCCTTAGATGAAACATGAGTGCCTGGAAAAAGCTTAATCGAGTTTACTTTGAAGAATCAGAGGTTATACGTGGCGGAAACAGCCCGGTAGGGTGTTCCACTCTTTGGCTGTCCTGATAAGAAACGTGGAACTATATTCTACCTTCAATAAACATGCAGTTCAAACAGATTGATTTTTCTACAAATACACGGATACAAAGAAATACATGAACGGACCACCTACTGCTTGTCGATCACCATAACCTAGGCACGCTAGCTTTAAAAAAAACCACCTATTACCCTTTTGTCAAAAAAACTTATGTAAGTAGTAGCTAGGCAGTAATATCTCGAAAGTAAACTGATTCAAAATTCCATACGTACCCGGCAAACACAAGCACGCGAACCGAGCCGTACAGGAAAGCAGAAAGACCACTTGTGCGGATAAAACATCCTTCTGCGACGAAAAAAAGGTGACAAGGACGTATGTACATAATAGCCCGGAGCATTTACTGTTGTAAAGCTATGAAATGATTGATAAAATTTACGTAATAAACGAACTGCAGTACCTAATAATGTCATTATCGATCCGTTACCATTCATGGTATACAGGTGTATCATAGGCAAGTTGTAGAGTTAATAAACGAAAGTTGAAACCAAGCTGACTGTTCGACCCACATTCGTAATTTACCGCAAGCAATATCCGACGAAACACACTGATGTGTTGATGTCGAAGTTAACTCAGTTCATTAGCTAGATGTCGAAGTATGGGCGAGGACGGGTAGGTACACTAAATTTAACATTAGAATTCAAGTCGTCCTAGGAATGTATTTTCCTGTTAACTACTTCCAAGGGACATGTTAATTACTAGTGAAAATACACTGAATTTATAATATTGTGTATTTATTATATTGTGATTTTAATTATGATCGTTATAACCTAAATGTTCATTATTTACATTGTTGGAAAGTAGGATTCTGGATTTGTGCCTGAAGTAAGATAATAGACTCACCAGCTATTGCATGGAATTTATAACATAACAGACGAAACGTGAAATACAGGCGTGATGACATGTTGTTTTATGTTAATAACAATGAATTGTCCCATTGCTTGCTATATTTTGCAAATTTAATTCTCTATTGGAGTAAATCATCCTCTTAATTGTGCTACGTACTGTATTATAACCTACGTACCTTTATACCTAACTACCTATATGTGTACCTACCTATGTACCTACTGTAAAATCCAACTCCGACCGGACGGGCTAAAGCGGAAACACTTATAAAAAATTCCTCTAGCGGTTACACATCAAAGGGCCGAACCCGTAAAGGATGTGCTGGACTTTACATTTGAGTAATTTCGAATCCGGTGCCCTCTGTAGCCATGTCTTTGTTGTGTCCGTTGAGCGACTAGCCCTTTTTTTCTTGACACAGTGTAACCTCGAAGATAATTATTTTCTCTTACTCTGTGGAGATCTGTAAACTTACGACTGTAATTCTCGAAGGGGTGGACAGAGTAGTGTAGTACACTCCCACGTTTTACCAGTTGCGTTTACGTCCCACAATGGAGTAGGTGTTAATTATATTGTCTTACACCGGGCACATATCCGGACTCCAAGCTACCTCTAAAATATCTAAGTTAGAAAAATCCTATTGTGGCTGACTGGAGATTTGGAGCCAGGGTCTGTCGATCGGTAGTCGCGCTTGTATCCAATACGACCAACGAGGCAGTCAAGTGCGTATATATTTTGACTGATGTGGTACCAACTGTAGGGTTCACATACCTGCTTAAAGAATGTAATCTAAACCTCCCCCAATGCATTAGATAATTTAAAAAACACCACTTATCAAATAACAAGCTAGATATCACATTATCTATCCCAGACAAGGGCAAAATCTCATAAAACTTACTTAATTCCAGCTTTAACGTATGCAAAGGTAATCCTGTGACAACGTTTATAGTTCTAACGGGATTATCCGGGATGATAAATAAATAAAATAAGCACTCATATTCACGTCCCCGCAACTGCGATATTAAAGCATTACTCGTAAAATAACGTACAATTATTGATCTTATAAATGTTCAAAATATACTTAAATCGTTGTTATATCGAAATTTACACTACTTCATATTTTATCTTGCAAACAACACTTATAACCTAGCGAATGTTACTGCCTATTAAAGGCTGCCAAGGGTCTTGGTCATAACAAAGACAAGTCCTCCCAGGTCCTAAAATCAAATACTGGAGTTAAAACACAATACATCATTATCGTGCCTACGACCATTGATCATTGTGTATGGCTGAGACACTACGCCTCCGTCCGTTGGATGGCTAGATACAAAACATTTCATGTGAAATATCCTTACTGAATTCTTATATATGGGAATACAACAATCCATAGATCTTGTACGATCATATATGAAATTTAGATTACCAGTTGCAAGAAACTCGATCAATCAAATATATACTAGCTAGCTGTACTACAAATACATGAAAGAATCTAATGTTATATGGTTCTTCAAATACCCGATTAACTAGTAGGTTCAAACATTTGTGACTGCGGTAGAGTGTTGATACATTCTGTGTTCTACAATCCAAATGATGAGTTTTCTCCAAAGTTTTTTACTCGGCGTTCAAGGCACTACACCTTATATATTTTATTACCAGCGCCTTCTAGTATGGCTTTGAGGTTTCATTCTAAATATTATAATAAAATCGTCGGCATTTAAATAACGTTAGAATCTTTCAATTCTAGATGATGATGACATGACAGCGTTTCATTGTGTCTGTACATGTGTACAATATGACTTAGAAATTTGCTACCCCTACACATTCGGACCTGTTGTAAAATGGAATTACGAACAAAAACACCCCAGGAGAAGCCTGGCCTACGTTTACCGGAGGCCTTAGAGCGGTTGATGATGGTGATGAAAAATGGGATTGTCCTAGTTAATCACAGATATTTGGCAATTGTACGTGCCACACATCTTGCGCACTCAAGCCCGCAATTTAGTTTGCGGTTTACCGCTGACAACGAGCGCGCCCCACCTAATCCCAGCTACAGATAGAAGCTAATTAAATATTATACGGAACCGTGACGCGGATAATCCATTGATTAAATGTTCTTATTTGATAAATTAATTGTCACGAAATTATTGTTTAATATACCGTGAAAAACAATTATGAACCAAAATCTATAGATGATTCCAAAAATAGAATGCAAATCAATACTATTATAAATATTAATTAACTTTTATATTGAATATTAAATAGATCAAAATTCCTAAAGTGCACTATAATTTTTATAAGCTGTCGTAGATCTCAGTACAAGGGATACATAAAATAAATTGTGAATCCACCGACTAATCATGCTGCAATAAAACTTAGTTAGATGAAAGGAACATAATAAATATGAATACATTTAGAAATATTACTGTTTGTACTGGGATGAAGACTTGTATAATATATAAGTACATATATACTTATTTGCTCATAATTAACGTCTTATTTACTTATTTACTTCTCAATATCGATCCGCCCGTCTCTGTTTACTTTCTCGTAAGTACATTAGTATTACGGGTGTAGAACACAATAATGTTTACAGCGCTAACCAGAAACTTCATGTAAATATTCATGATCCGTCGAGGAAAAAACAACACTATCCACCCTTACCCTTGTATAAATATTTAGCAACTATTTGTTGTTTTGAACTTATCATACATTTACATACACCTGTTATTCCATTTAGTTTATTATGAATACTTAACTTTATCAAGTGTATGGCTTTGTTTTTACATATATACATTATATTGATCGATGAAATTTTTTATTTCTACAAAGGTCATGTCAGTAAAGCTATTATTGAGTAATGTGATATATTGCATATAAATCTCAGAATGAAAGAATAGGTGCAAGATTTTATTTTATATATCTTCAAATTTGACATAACCCATTAATTTTGCTATTACTTTATTTTAGCTATGTATTATCACGATAACAAACAAAATCGATGCTGCATACAAAACTGTTTTATGTAAATAATCGATTTGAGTATAAATCGATCGCCAACCCGCATGCCCAGAGTGGGAATTATGGTAATGACCCCTCAGGAGAGGATTATGTCCAGCAGTAGGCTGTAACAGACTGATGATGGGAATGATGATGATAAATTTGTTGACTAATATAATTTCAGCTTAGCCTTCTAAATTAACTTCAGTTCCAAAACCTCATGTTTGGTATCGTTACTAAATAACGTAGATAGAATTTATTTATAGAAATTGTTAAAAAGCTTACAACATTTCTGACATCTATTACACTAAATCTTTAAATGCAATGCTATCTCTCTCGTACGTTATTATTGTTGTTTGGACTGCCTCGTTGGTCGTGTTGGTTGCAAGCGCGACTGTCGATCGAGAGGTCCTGGGTTCAAACCCCAAGTCGGTCACTACTGGATTTTTCTGAGATTTTGTGTGTATAGCTCGGAGTTTGGATATGTGCCCGGTATATAACAATAGGCTCACCATCTTACCATAGTGGGAGTTAAACGTAACTGGTGAGACGTGAGAGTGTTCTACATGCCTCTGACTGTCCGGAGATTACAGGTGTGACGTTACATTTTTTTTTTCTTATTTTTAATTGACAAACCCATACAGTAATATTAATATTTACTTCAGTACAACGATACATTAGAGAAAAAAAAATGTTTGGTTCAAATGCTTACAATGCGATCTAAATAAGGCCTGGCTTGACTGAATCACTTTTCCTTGTACGATAGGTTTTGCCCCACCGTCGTTTAACTCACGCAAAGGGGAGCAGTATTTCGCAGTATAACTGCCGTCAACTAGAACTTTCGACAAGTCGCTGTCCTCCTTACTGTCAATTCACTTGTGCCCCGATGAAGGTCGAAATAATCTTTGATGAGTGACATAACAGGTGAAGGCCGTAAAATTCGCTGATGTGGAAAATGATTCCATCGAAACGTATAAAAGTATGTAAGTAAATGTAGTATAATAGTTCGACATACGAACCTCAATAACGTCGATTTTAAAATTGTGATTAACTTGCTCCCAATTCTCGGCTACCACCGCTACCTGGTCATACAATAATGTACATGATTCTTGAGCTGGCGTAAATCATTTCGAACAGTTATCTCTAAAATAGCGTTGGATTTAGTTCTGCCTACTCAAGCTGAATCGTTTATCGGTCGGGATATAGTTCACTGTGAATGCAGTATAAGGAATAAAGAAAAGCAATAACAATGAAAACTGCATAACAAAAGATCTGCGATGGTTTCTATAAAAGATCAGTGCGATCGGTCAAGCCGCTCGCTTAAGATGAAGGCTATTTGGATCAAGATAACAATAGTACTTAGTACAATATAGATGTATAATTGCTACTTTTTTTTTCTAGTAAAAATGTTGCAATTATGATTAGTTTTATGACGATAGTTATTTTACTGTATTAAAAAGGTACTTAAGAAAAACAGTTTGGTTAGGTCGTGGCTCAATCTTCGCACTACATCATAGAAGTGACAAACCCTAAATTAATTATTATGGACAAAAAGCTCTCCGACGAGGCTTATGTTCAGCAATGAACTTAAATAGGCTGATTATGATGATTATAAGTACTTACTGTTTTCAAAAACAATAACAAGGCTTAACACGTCCATATGCCAAAACATGTAAGTAACACATAATATATAGTACGATGTTATAATACATACTACACATAATATATAGTATATAACGAATAATGTAATAACCAATCTTGTGGAATTACTTTAACATGAAAAATTCACAACGATATATTCCTTTCTTCCTACCATTTATTTTCTTTATAGTATATTTAATTTAAGAGCTGAGAGGTTCTTTACACCGAAAAGTTTTTTGGTTTAAGAGGACTTCACCATTACGAGATTGATTTTGGGTAAACGGACTTTGTTCTTGTATCAGAGAAGTTACTAAGGGAGCAACGAAAATGAAAGAAAAACTACTTCCATGTCTATCGACTGTCGAGCTTTGTGTGAGTTTTAGGGATGTATGTAACTTAGACTTCTCTTTAGGTTTTTCTTGTAGAAAGTAATGTAAACTTGAAAATGCCAATGTTTATACTAGATATTCAATTAACTGACACTATAAAGAGCCGATACATAACTTATATTTCATATAATTCCCATTAAGCATTAAGTGTATTCTTTGTATTACAGATATAAGTTAATAATAAAGTATAAATAAATAAAGTAGGAGACTTTTCACTTCAGTATTGTTGAGCAGAGATGTATGTATTTTTGTTCAGTTACACAAAAACCACTAAATGGAATTAAATGAAACTTTCCTCGCATTTTGCGAATATATAACATGTCAAAATATTATCTCCCATGGTCTAATAATATTTAGATTAATAAATTTACCGTTTTATCCTGATAGTTACTGCACAATAGATAACAGTGGTGGGACTTTAAAATGACTATAAGGTTACTAACTGGCTTACACCTGAGCATCGGTGGCTTTTAGAACAAACAGATACATTTAACATTCCGTCGATCACAGGCGCCAACAATATTTTCGTTTATGCCCCTTAAGGGACTATAGCGAACATTTTTTATTGAAAAGTTTTTTAGCAGTGTTCCGGAGTTCACCCAAACGAAACCACGGGAAGAGCTAGTAAGTAAGTAACCTATTATTTGACGGTAGAGTAATATGAAATAAACAAAAAGGATGAAAATGACTCATGTATTTGCTTACAATGATGTCATTTCTTCTTTTATTTCACCGTAACTGGCGTATGTGAAGAGAGTGATGAATGTAGAAGAAGCGTGACAGGTCTTTAAGGATAGAGATATTAGTCACTCGAGATATTTTTCTCCCTGCCTAACCCGTAAAAGACCTGGCGTAAAGTAACGATGATCACTAATTTTCAGGTAGCCCATATTCGAGTATATACCTTTTGTTATCGTGAATATAACAAAAGTCCATTATAAATTATGGCTCAGGTCCACACTAAATATAGACAGGAATCAATGTGCCGCAATATAAGGATTGTACATATACAGTAAATAATGACCTATTTCTATATATGAGTATGCACTTCAGGTGCACACGGGACGAAACCGCAGTTCGGACCGCAAACACGAGAGACCGCAAACCATCAAATTTCACTTCAATCTACAATACTGGTGGCAATATATGGTCCACATCACACCGCAAATCCTAGACATATTACCACATTTAATAGGTTCTTTAATATACCAATTTGCTCGACGGAGTAAAATGTCTAGGCATTAAAAAGCGCGTAAAAAGGTCTCTTTGTCAGTTGGTAACGAATTGGCTATTTCTCTGAAATTGCTCATATCCGTAGAAGACTGTGAATACTTATATTTAGTTGGCTCAAATTTCAGTTTTCAGTAGAACATAAAAATATTTTAAATAAATTATGTAAAATATACGAGTAACTGCGGCATTATGACATTACTCTACATTAAACAAGAGACTCGCTGCCAATTGGAAATCCAAAGAGTCAACCCTTGTTTACAATCTTGGACAAGTTAAGTGGAGAAAGCGATTGCGCGCTATTGATTCGTAGCCGCTTGCAAACAACACTGATTGTGGCGCAATCCGGCCAGATTCCGGCGTTTTGTTCAAATAAATATATTTTATTGAAACTTCACAAAGCAACTTGATACTTGAATTAACCGAACAATAATAAAATATATTTTGTAAAATGAAACTGTTTTAATTTCTTATATGTATTAACTTCAGCAACTGAAGTATATTTTTAACAATGCATGCTCTTCAAGTAAGTACGAATCACGTAAAATATGACGAATTGGAACTACGTAATTTCATTGCGCTCTAAAATAAAAGAGCTGAAGATTGATGCAAAACAACGATATCTAGACTTATTACCATCTTTGTTTAAATATTAAGCCTACCATAGTTTGCAGTTTTCGTTTGCAATTCTAAATAATTAGGAATCTAAATTTTCCTACAAACATCGGCGCGGAAAGAGCGTTCAGCTATACATTCAGTGTGAGCTCGCTACGGAATGGAAATGTAAATAGTCGACCCTTGTTTACAGTTAAGACAAGTTAATTGGACAAAGTAATTGCAAGCTACTGATTCGTTACCGCTTTTAAGGCATCCAAAGAAGTTGAATTGCAAAATAATCGACATGTACAAATATGATGACGTCAAAACGTAATGTCACGCCTGTAATCTGTAGAGATAGGCAGAGAAGTGTCGTAGATTATCATGTCTCACCAGTTACGTTTACGTAGGTGGTGAGCCTATTGCAGGCTATTGCCATATACGAGGCATATGTGTATCCAAACTTCAAGCCACTACTGGGAAATGTAATTTAGAAAAATACAATATCCCGGGATTTGAACCTTAGGCCTCTCGATCAACAGTCGCGCATGCACCACGACCAAAGGAGCTGTCGTCAGTAGCCAGTTAACAAATATGATGATAATATACTTTATTTATGTACATTC
>DWDU01001157.1:0-15437 GCA_018245575.1 Jemadia suekentonmiller
CCTGACGGTGTTCCATCGCGCCACTACGCGGTGGAGTCACGGGAACACTAGCGCACACTTCCGCGACTCCACCAGTGGTGTTCGTCTCCACCGAACTCGCCTCCAAAGATATTCCACAACCAAAATGGGGACGTGTGGAACACGTCACGCCCTCCATCCCGGGACCATTACGTGCGACGGCGAAAGACGGCCCGTGTCATTCACCGCCGCAGGTCCCCTAAGGAGGCAGACGACGGTCTTGCGCATGCCGTCTGTTGCCGGCCGTCCTGCGTGGACGCGCGACCGTCTCTGCTGCCTCCTTAGCCCTTTCGGCTTCCCTCTTCTGCAACATCACGTCCTCGCAGAAGAGGGACACCGCCCGATGTTACATTTCGTAATGAGGAAAGTGGGAAAGCAGTTTTCTCTTATCTGAACGGAAATTTCGTACCTCAAAAACCCATTTTTCATGCGAAATTATTCTCACGAATGAGTAATTTTTTACACGTTAGCGAACATCCGTGAATAATTTTTAGTACTATGAAATTTCAACCCTTAATTGTGAAAGTTTGATTCAGGCGCAGGCCTCAGGCGCTCGTTTTGTTCGAGTTTATCGTGTAATTTTTATGTCGAAAACTCGTTGTAATACAAGTTTTAAAAGTTTCAACGACCTATTTTGTTTTCACTGTATAGTAGTAAATTATGAAAAAATAAAACAATATTAAAACTACATATAATCAATTGCCAGTACGTTTTAATAGAATTAAAGGTTATATGGTGTTCGTACAATAAGAATGTCAGATTTGTGACAATATTTGGCACTTTATGCTCTCTCCTTACTCTGCAAGGGACTTCGCGTGTTTATATAATGATCATGATGTTGTAGATGAAAATTTTAGCTAGTAAAATGTATTTACAAATAATAACATACAATACAACGATTAATATCTAGCGTTTAACACATAATCAAGCCACTGTATATAATGTAATAATTTATTTTAATATAACGTATGATGCGGTGTACTACATAATGTGTAATACAATTGTAAACATAAGAAACCCTTCGCATTCAGGGAGGAGACGATAATGATGACATGGAAGAAAAGTCCTTCCTTTGGGGTCAGATACACAATATTATAACAAATAAATAGTGTACAGTGTGGTTTGTTCCGCGGTCGGCACAAACCGAAGCTTATTTCGATCAGTGGACGCCAGTTCTGTCATTAACCGTGCAACTAATTATTCTCTTCGAAATTTCGACTGGAGCTGCGTTGTTCGGTTTAGCCAATATACTTCTTATTTTGTTACGTTAAATGTCTGTGTATCTTAAGTATACGTCAATATGAACGTATGAATTAAAATAATAATTGATTCTTCCTTCGACGTAATTCGTCATTATAATTGAATGAGTACTGTTGTAAATAAATTTTCCACATCCAACACAATGTAGTAACATATTGTAATACCGTTTAATACTACAGACGCGGGCCGATCCCCGCCCAAGTCGTTAAATATGTAATTTGTTTCAACGCATACTAAATCGAAATATAAATAGATATGTTAAATTTCCGACGTGTAAGTGTTAAGTACTCTATTTGAAATGAAATATTAATGATCTATTATTAGGTTTTTTAACTGGAAATTTATTGTAGTGGCTTGTAATCATTTATGCTCGCTGTATTGCTCACCCCCTATTCTATAACAGGACGGAAACGTAACTGGTGAAGCATGGGCGTAATCCTCTCGTCACCTCTTTGGGGAGATACCGTAGTGAAGTTACGTTTGAAATGTCAAGGTTTTTTCCATTAGAGATATTCAGAAGTTGCGTCCACTTAACAAGAAGACGTTGTCTCTCAGTAAAATAGATAGTTGAAGTAAATTACCAATATGGCGTGAGTGAAACTGTGTCACAAGCATCTGGTCTACTACAAGTGTTCTAATAACAGAATACAAACATATAGATATTTATAATGTGTGCAAATCTTAAATCTTGTGGAACTACTTCTCGTTACTTGATATATCGATCTGCTCTCCCATCATCAAAAATATATAAGGAGCACTCTAAGTAAAACATAATTAACATCAAAACCATCAGCCTGTCTCAACGCACTGCTGGACGTGAGCCTCCTCTAATCAGAATCCTTGTGTCCTGACCTCGGCTGAACAAAAGAGAACGTTATGATAAATGTAAAAATAATAATCACATCATTAACTAGTGAAAAGTGGAAGGGTACCTACTACACTTCGCTGACTACCTTTTTGGAGATTATAGGCGTGATGGTACATTATGCTACGTTAATATCTTGGGACATCACACATGGCCAGTTGATCCCAAAATAAGCGTGTGTTGTGGTAAGCAGAGGGCCGATAAACCACGTACAGGCAAATAAATAGGTACTTATTAAAATATTTGACATTCATAACAAAGACTTATGCTCACCATCCAAATAATGCTTTCTAAAAACAAATGTTATAAAATTGAATGATATTCTTGCTCTACTAATTCAGTTCTCCTCACACCCACTGACCATAATGACAGGTAATCTTCATTTAATATCATATCTCGCCTTAAATACGCCACTGCTGTCACGCGAGCTTCGAGTACATATACTAATGTGACCTCGCAGTAAACTAGCCAACTACGACACTTGCTCATAGTTATCTTCATTACAATAGAATGGAAGCGTGTGAATCCATTAGGAGACTTGAAACAATATAGAATACGTACATTATTACATTGTCACGACAGCTGCCTTGTTTGGTAAGCAGAGATCGTTCAGTGGCATATATCTCTATCCTTCCAAACCTTTCCGAGTTTCGAAACAATTAGAAATTGGTCCTAAATGTTGTAACTGGAGATAAAGCGTAAGAAATGCGAAAACCTAACATCTCACCTGTAATGCCCGAAGAGGTAGGCAATGGAATGTAGCACACTCCCACATTGTGCCTGGTATATAAAAAGATTTAAAAACCTTAAGGTATAAGAATTAGACATATTACTCAATGAGGTCATACTGAATTCGAACAGAATGAAGCGCCAAAAAAGCATATCCTTAGTTGAATCGCCTTGTCTTAACATAGCTGGTTACAGTAGTCTCCGGATGTAATGTACGTTTGTGCTGTCGTATTAACGACAGCACAATCATTAAAGCCGGGATTATTTTCATTAAGGATTTAACGTTTTATTTAAAAAAAATCAGGATTAATGATGCGAAAATGCCGTCCATTTTTCCTTTCATTTTTTTAATTTTCCTTTTATACAAATGTGATCACAATGGAGTGACAATAAATTTGGAAAATTGAAACACCGCATCGTTTCGACTCACAATCATGACGAAATGGCTGACGTAATGACAGCGATTCAATAAAACTTTTAATTTCTTTAGTTCTTTTACTAAAACTCCTTAAACGAATTGTTAAATTTGCAATATAAGATATTTTTTTTAATTCAAGGAATCGAAAAAATATTAAATCTTAAAAAATAATTTATTAAATAGTACTTCAAAGGCACTCCTGCTGTAGCTGACCCTGACGATATAATAACGTAACATCACGCCTGCAGCCCCCAAAGAAGTAGGCAGAGGAGTGTATAATATTCCCACGTTTCACCAGTTACGTTTACATCCCGACATGGTACAGGAGTTGAGTATATACCGGGCCAAACACCGGGCACACATCCAGACTCCGAGCCACTACTAGAATTATTAATAACGATGCCACTACGATATAATAATAATAGTTTATGCTATTATACTTAAAAATAAAGCAACCGGTTGTTAATTCGTCATATCCGGTTCTCGCTGTTACCGGTGCGCTAAATTATTTAAAAGCGTTCATTAATTACTGCGACGCTCCACCGTCGTCATAGCACCGATATTATTGTAACGTTATTTATTGGCAACGAAACGATTTCTAAATAAATGGAAATTTGATTTTTGAATCTTCCTCCAATTAACTATTAAACGTTTCGATGAATATTTACATATATAAATTTACACATATCATATACATACTTACGTAGTGTATTTATTTGTGTACCAGTTTAAATAACGTATGTTTCCGTAAACAAAATTGAGGTGAACTAAGCCGAAAAAAAATTTTTTTATAGGTAGGAACGTAAAATCACCCCTGTGATCCCCGAAGAGGTAGTAGCAAAACTCCCACATCTCACTAGTCACGTTTACGTCCCAGTACGGAATAGACCTCCCGATAGACAGTCGCGCTTGCAACCAACGTGGCAGTCAATAATAGTAACAGTAAGAGTAATAATCAAGCAAATTTGATATTAAGTATGAAAGCAGGTATGTAAATGGCCTTATATTCCTCTGTATTGTAAATTCGGTACTATATCAATACATGGAAAATTCAGAAATGTTCTGACAAGAAATCTATTCTGTTTAATCAGGCTTAACAATTACCGTGTCTTTAAGTCTTATGCCGTTATTTCACTTTAAATAGGCTTACTAGGACTTAGGATTATCTGGTTCAGCTGAACGAAGGTTGTACTAGGTAAAAGCTAAGGGTAGTAAAAAATCTTTTCCAATTTCTTTACAAGGCTTGATTTTACAAGACATCAATTAATTTAAATTTACACAGCAGAATTTTATTCTGAATTAAAGTTTTTGGATTTTATTTTG
This sequence comes from Jemadia suekentonmiller, assembly GCA_018245575.1. Lineage (NCBI taxonomy): Eukaryota > Metazoa > Arthropoda > Insecta > Lepidoptera > Hesperiidae > Jemadia > Jemadia suekentonmiller. The sequence continues at coordinate 4,614 of DWDU01001157.1, forward strand.
TAACCGATAAGCCAAAGTTTATAGTTCTTATTTATAAACGAAATTAGTTCTATAATCATAGACTAAAACCACTGACTGAAACAAACGTCACTGATTTAATAAAACAAAATAATATAACATGACGCCTGTATTTACCGGAAGGGATAGGCAAAAAGGTGTGCACATCCAACTCCCACGATTCCACAGTTATGTTACAGATTTAATCCTACATATTTATAAACGTAAATATCATTTCTTATAAAAATAGACTAGTCAAGCGTTCAGCGATACGTTGTCGCTAACTACCTACTAGTACAGCTCTGTGTTGGCAAACTTTAAGGTTTCATGCCGCTGTATAATATACCGTGACAAAATGTTTTTCAACACGCGATTCCCCCATAACATGGGTGGGTATAAAAAAGTTTTGCGAATAATAAGCTCGCGTGCGTTCACTACTCCACCTTGTCCGAAAGCGTCATTTGGTTTTTCCACCCATTAAACATTTAATAACAAGGAATTAAAGGTAAACGCTAAATGCTGTGCATTTATCGATTGGACTTTTGAAGCGGACTGAGATTAAATGGAAATATCGTATATAATCGAATTTGAAAAGCAAATCCGCGACATAAATGGAATCCCTACTAATATTATAAATGTGAATGTAAGTTTGTTTGTTAGGCTTTCACGCGAACACTACTTAACCGATCATCATGAAGCTTTTTACACATATTATTGGAGGTATTAGAAGTAACATAGGATACTTTTTAAGGAATAATAAAATGTAGTTTTTACGACAGATAAAACAAATATTTGTCAAAAATTTTGAAAATGTTCAGATTTTTCAGATAAAAGCTCGCGACTTCAGCAATAGCTTCAATGCGAGCGTACCCGCGGGTAAAAGCTAGTAAAACATAAAACAATAAGAAAACGATTCAGTTCTGAATCAGACCTTCTGATACATAACAGAGTTTATTTACAGTTCGTTGTTTTTATGCATTCGTCTTTCTAGAGTTAATTACTACATCTTATGTATCTGTAGGACACGAACGGTTTGGATGTGAAGCAATGTAAATTACATTACGATGAGATTTAATAAAATTCTAGTTATACGAACTGAATATAGTTTCAAACGTAACATCACGCCTGTAATCCCCGAAGAGGTAGGCAGAGGAGTGTAGAACACTCCCACGTAAGTATAGTTTCAAACTAATTTAAATTCCAATACTAAATTTTGGTCTGATACATACTCATTAAATTATTATTAATTACTTCTAGCGCTGGCATAACTATGGTAAATATAATACACATGAATAATATTTAAATCAGTTTATTAAGGTGACAACAGTCTCATCTCCTATTCCATAGAGGGATGAAAACGTAACTGGTGAAATGTGTGAGTGTACTCCACAGTTCTCTGCCTACCTATTCGGTGATTACAGGCGTGTCGTTAAGTTTTATGTGGTGACAATAACCTTTTTAAAACCAATTCATAACTATACTAATTGTATAAATACTACCGGGAATTTAAGGTAACTGACATCTATTGAAAATTTCGCTGTCAACGAAACTTTGTTAGGTATGTGAAACGCCTAATGCTTGAATATTTGTGTATAACAGAATTTATCTGTAAAATCTTTATTCCAATTTCACATACCAGTATGAATAATACTTAATCTAAAAAATAGAGTTACATAATCAATAGCACAATATAGACGTAGAAGAGTTAGTAGATTCAGAGAGAAGATAGATTCACCTCCTATTCCATGGTACGATACGTATAGCATAACTGGCGATAATTAGGAACACTACATTTATCTGCCTACCTCTTGGAGGAAACGCAGGCGTGAACCTATGTGGTAGATGCTTATCCATTTCCCACCGTCCATCTATTTTTTTTTAAACACTGCTCACAAGTTTCTCTTTTCTGCGGAGAACTGGAACAGACATCATCATAAAGCTCCATTGAAAATTAATGTAACATTATGCGCCATCGAAACACATATGAAAACTATATAGAACTAATTACCGAGATAATATGTTTAGCTTAACTCCAGATGTCGATTGTGATATGCCCGTATTTCGCTGTAAGGAACAATTAAACTATAAAGTGCTGTGAAGCGCTTCAAAAGTTTGATTATATCTCAGTCTTAACGCCTGAACTTCTCTTAATCTGTATTCATGTCCATATTCTGGCATATCGGGGCGATCCGAGGGGCGGTGGGTGCCTACATAAATGTCCTACTACAGTCCCACGACCCCATTCTTGTACGGAGGCTCGGGTGTAGGTATTCTTACCTTAAATGTATGATATGCAATATTTCAATCGTCGTGAACATCATTAGGAAACCTGCATATATACCTACAATTTCGTTACAATTAAAGAATTGATAATATTGATGTGTAGAACAATTAAGGGTTGATAGTTATGAGAATGTATATCTAAAATATGTTTTTTTTTCTGCTACCCACTGTTAGATTTTAGAATTGAAGTTTATAACAGGAACAATTATAGAGCAAGATGCGGTTACATGTAATTGTGAAAACAGTAATGAAATATAAAACCATGTAACATATTCCTCATTTGCACTTTATTTTACGTTGGTAATCCAATAATTAAATAAAGATTATAATCAATCGCTAACAAGCCTGCAGGCTTAATCCAAAACCGAAACAAAAGTAGGTACTACGTAACTTGCAGTGTAACTTTTTTAAAACAATTTTTAAAATAAAACATCTTTTATTGCAAATGCCTTTTATTTATTTGCCTCGCACTTTTTAAGAATAATATATGATAAAGTAATGAATGTAAAAGGGCATCAGATCTTTTATGCATAGTGTAGGTGTTTGATAAACAACGCTCTGGCGTGATAATTAAATAATAAAAAATATTTTGACAAACATATTGTAATTAACAAATACACTCCTAAAATGAACGTAGTGGACGGCTACATGTAGCATCGATCGAGCCGTCAAATATAGCGCCAAATATTAATAGAGCGTCATCAGAAACGGAATTCGCCTACAAAATCGATCAATCTTACGAGTAGCTACGACTGTTATACCGCTACAATTTATGATTGCAATCAGTCAGCGTTAGGTCGAAATATGACCATAATTTAAATTAACGAGTGTCGGTTACTGAAACGGCTTTATACTTAAGCACAATGAATGCAGGAAATGAGATATTTTTATGACTAATTGTTAACTGTCGTGAAATACATTTTTTTGCTATATTTACTCGTAACATGTGCTGATGAATTGCTTCTACTATCACATTGTTTCATTTTAATTTCTAAACTTGCTTATCATATCTGATAGAAATTATGCATTAAGTAAAACTTGGAGGTAATATAATATTTTTTTGTACATTATCTTAATATTAACGCATGGGAATTATCGAAGTTACCTTCAACAGGTTAAAGTGCACAATATAGTTAAAATTTCTTATTTATTGGTATGTGGTTGGGTCGAAACAAGCTTTTGAATTATTCTATAAAAACTCGTACAAGAGCTCTTTGTAGAAGTGTCATTTAAAGTCTCTTTGATATCAATGTATACTGGACTAAGGAACGGTTATATGGCTTTTATATGGTTAGTAGTTTATAAAATTTAAGCTAATCGCTTTGCCTACACGCTCGGGTTACATGAGAATGGCGTCAGTTACGAGACTTTGAAAAACTCTCCGGCTTACCGCGTATTCTATTATTAAACTTTGATTATATTAAACTATACACTGACGCAATTAAACCTTGGCTTATTAATTGCAGTACGTAATTCATACAGTCCATGCGGTAATTGAATTATGAATACGTTCAGCCTCGTCAAGCTCTGCGTAATTCGGGATCAGTTCCCCGTGCGTGAAGGTGGATAGTTAAATGATTATTTATTGTCTCTGAAACATTACACTGGCTTTATAACGTCTGATCAAAAATAGCCTTTGATATACAAATAAAACCACAAGATTTTGTGTTGCTTCTTTGCAAACAAAATTATATATACGCTACCAACGCCATCTATAGGCATAGAGTGGGCGCGCAAAGAGAAACAGCGAGTACGCTATAATCACATTTTACAAATCAACTGCTATTAAGTAACACACGACAACGGGCAAACGAAACGAATAACAGTTCCCACTGATCTCGACGACGGTACAATAAGAAGTGAGTCGCCACGCAGCGTCCCTCCACAGCTAGGCTCGATTGTAGCACGAAGTTAGCAGAATACCGTCGTCATCGCGACGATGCTGCCATCTCTAATATCGTGCTGCGTTTCGTTTTACATCCCTACTAATAAGCGTCTCAGACATACATAAATTTTATATGTATAAAATCCTATCCAATAATAACGTATAGTACATTTTAATTTTGTTTTATCACGTTTTCACTTGATCATAATTAAATAGTTAACTGTAGAAGGTAAAAAGAGAATTAGTATTGATATGAAATTAGGAAAGATGTACCTACGATACAAATATAATTAATTTATATGCACATATAGGGCTTTCATATACGATATGATTGACTTGAATCTTGTTCATAAATGTACTTGTAATTATTTAGTACAGCACTCACAAATATGTAACGCTACATCACACTGAGCTCTGCATCCCTAAGGAATAGATACGTATATATAGGCGTGCGTATTTTTTTTCAATCAAGCAAATAGGCTTCCGGGTCTACCCATCTACGTCCAGAGCGAGCGAATAATTCATTTGTCTAATATAAGAAGGTTTGTCGTATGAAAGAAAAGAGAACATCTCTATAGGAGCCGAGCATTCGTCGTAACAAACATGAAAGAACTTTCGACAATTAACTTCGATACTTCGCTTTTTGTCGTATTTTGTGAACGTTAAGCGAAAAACAATTTTTCCAAACTCTATTTTAACGTTTACTTTGATATCGTCCTCAAGAGAAAACTCAAGCATGTTCAGCGACTGAATTTTAAAATAAATAATATGGCCGCAAGTATACCTTAGATTTCAAATGCTTGTTGACTCATACGGATAAAATTAGCTCGCTATAATTGCTTAATTACAAAATGTGATTTTCAACAATACTTGCACGATCAATAAATATCTTGTATTATGTTTCTATAGTATAGTATACTAACCCAGTACAGGGGCCCCTGCGATCTATTGTGACTGAAACTTATAAATCAATAAAACATTTTTGTATTTATTGTATTTTGTATAGCATCTTTCCTGTAGTGACTCAGAGTCTTAGTCTTAGGCTTACCACCTATTCCATAAGGGAACATAAATGTAACTGGTGAAACATGAGAGTGAACTACAGTCCTCTGCCTATCTTATCGAGGATTAGACGTGTGACGTTACGTATGTATCTTTAATGTGAGTGAATAAATGTTTTCTTCTTCTTTTCCTTTCTTAACCATCTTCGCATTACTGTCTTTAAACCTAAGCGCACATTACAACATTGTATTGTCAACTACATAATATGACCAGAAGAAACGGAACTATTAAAGTTGCGGAATTATTTAGGAAGTTACCGCGTTCCACGCCGCAGTACCCAGCGTTATTGTAATGCTTACGAAAACGCAGCGTAGTTACGACAGAAAGTTTCAGTCTGAAGCTGTTTCACAACACGTGAGAGATAGATGTTTCTGTAAGTAGAATGAGACGCGTTTGAACTAAGCACGCACCTGTAGCTGTTTGCACTGGTATCGATCGTTCTCGTTCTCACACCACTTGTCGGCCGAGGCTTTGTTTGCTCAAATTTATAACATCCACGTATTTCGTACTTAATTTCATTTGCCATTCTGTCTATTTTAGTTACCGCCGTTATTAACATTGGTCCGCCAGTGTTTTCATGTTAATAGACCCGACGAATGAATGATGGCGAATCGTTTAGAGGAAATTGTAGTCCGTGTAAATGATGCTGGAGTTAATAGAAAAACAATTATGTTGCCTCGTACTGAGCACGGTCTATGATTAATTGTTACCCTCGTTTTGTATTACAACCCTGATAAGAATTCGAACTTTTGAATGTTACATGTACAATGTATAAATATTTCATGTACAAGTATCGACAGCAATTATTTGAAAGCAACAGCGGATTGTTTATATTAGTCAATGGTATGTTTATATGCTACATTCGAAAAAAAATTAGGTATGCGCTATTCAATCGCTAATATTTCCTAGTACCTTCATAAAATTGAAGCAAACATTTTTGCTATATATTGTGGTCAACTAAAAGAAGATCATTTTAGATGGAGAACGCAGGAAATGAAAATTTTATATCTTAATATGAAAAGATATATGAACGTTGCCGCAACAAAAGTGTTCTATGAAAAGGTTGGAGATTGTCCATTATTACATGCCTTTTTATAGCCCTTCTCTTCGTTAAATGGACTGGCGAGATTTATAGGCTATGATGCGCACTTAGTGCACGTGTCTGTCGCATCGAGACAAATAGTGATCGTGACTCTTCATTTTCATTACACTAAATTAATTTAACCTTCGCGCCTGTGTTACCCGAAGAGGTAGCCAGAGGAGGACATAAGACTCCCACGATTGGATATGTAATAAATCGTTGTGTATTTTTAAAATATGTAAATGAGGTACCTACTTTGTGCAAGTTTTAAATACATTGATTATTAATTATTCGTTATGTATTGTTTAATATTGGTACATATTTCTATTAATAGTTTTATTTCCATAATGTAAGTTAAGTAGATATTTAAATTATACTGCCTGTGAGTGTAATTCTGAATGCAATGTAATTTTAAATGTTTATTCGTGTATGTTTAGTTAGAAACTTACCTGATGGTAAGAGATAGCCTAGGATGTTACAAGCTTGCCTAGAGATTGTTTATTTACTTTTGTTTTAATAATTTAAACACGTATAAACGTAACGTAAAGACGTAAATGTATTTGGTGAAACATGGGAGTGTATAAGTGTAGTACAGATGAGTGCATCTGCCTAACTCTTCGGGGATAACAGGGGTGAATGTTACGTAAGCATGAGTAAAATTTATTTTAATAGTAATGTTATTTATAGGTTACGACACACAATCACTGAAAATCGTTAAAATATGAACACGTAAATGGAAAAGTTTCATAATATTTTCTTAGGAAAAATAATTGAAATGAAATGATATGAAAATGCTATAACATTTTTACTCCAAAAAGCTAATTTACACTTTTAGCTACGATGTCCGACAATAGATGGCACTAGTAGCGATGAAGGTGTCAAGTACCCTCGAAGGTTGTTCATTATTTCACGACTTTTTATAACCGCGCCCTCCACTGGAGGGACTGGAGAGATTTATACCGAATGGTTCGCACTAAGTGTCCATCGTTTCGAGATAAATGAGGATCGTGACACTCTACTTTCATTACGCAAAAAACCGAAAAAAATCTGTACGATTTTGTTGAAAAATTTGCCAAGGGAAATGAAACGCTTGTAACAAATTGCTTCAGTTTGAAAAAGAATGTAACATAACATCGTGTCTGTACTTCCCTGAAGAGAAAAACGAATGTACTCAGTGCAATTCTACGATTCTCCTGTTATGACACTTATATGTCTCGCTAAGGATTAATAGGTAAGCCTATTAGCGAACACCTGGTACCAATCCAGACTTACCGGTACCAAATTTGGCCTACCGGGTATCGATCAGCATTTGCGCTTGCGTCCATTCGCCCTACGAGGCAGTCATAACATAATGCATTGAAAAAAATATAAAATTCCTATTAATGCAAAGTAACTGGACTTAGATTAAATACTACGCGAACACACTAAAAATATAGGAAATGGATAAACGACGAATATAAAAAGTGAAGTTTAAATTTCAAATTTATTTTTTGTATCTCGGTATTTATACTGACGATATATTATAGGCCTATTCTCGTAATTACCAGTGTCGATTACGGCGAACGATGGTGCCTGTTGGACGTTAAAATAAACCACAACGCTGTGTACGATAATAAATCAGTCGACCTGCCCACTCCGGTTGCATAACGTAAATGTTCATCTACCTGTTGTGTTCTCGTCGGATTTTACTTTAGCTTCGTATTTAATTATTCGCTATCACCGTGAAAATGTTGGTTCTATTTAATCTTTGTGACAATACAAAATGTATCTTTAGTTCTCAGAAATAAATGTGTGTACCTATTATTTTGCGTCAGGCAATATTTTTAGCAATTAAATATAATATTTTTTGCATTGATCGAATGAATGATAGTGTCATATTACATTTTTGTAACCCCAATTATAGGGTTTTTTCGGTTAGTAATGCATTATTTTTTTGCTAGAAAATTTCCTACTGTACTTTGTATATAATGCTCGTCTATAAAAAGGCAAGTTTTTAATGTACGTTTTACTGTTATTGTCTTTATTTATGTTTTAGGTTTTATTAATCATTTAAGTTGAAAGTCGTATTTAAATCACTTTATGTCATAACACTGGCAACAAGAAAATACGTTTGGAAAACTATTAAGTGTACGTAGAGCGAGAAAACGAACTGCATATCAATAAAAGTCATGTGGAAATACTACAACGTGTAGTTCGCGGACTATACGCATCCGAATATATCTTTATCCCGGTTTATTTATATAATCTTGGTGAACACGACGGCTAGAAAAAAACATGCGGCGTTAAAACAATTCGCGCGGAAACATGATTGTTCAATTCTATCGTTCGCACCCAATTACGTGTACGATCTCACGGTGAATATATACGGTGAATACACTCTCACATTGAGTTTGCGTGTTACATGACGAATATTGATGTTTCAGAACATTCAAAACGCTAACTATTCTTTGTACGCTTCGAAATATGCTAATAAATTGCTACAAGATCTTGGGTCGTATTTGCGACAATAATGTTATCCAAAAGCAAGTTGCTGCTCTTTTCTATTTTATCGTTCGTACCGAATTACGTGTACGATCACACGGTAAATATTATAATATTGAGTTTGCGTGTTAAGTCACGAATATTGATGTACCTATCTGAAAATGTAGCAAGCTAACAAAATATTTCATTTTACGCTTCGATATTTATTATTAAAGTGTTACAATATATTCTTTGGGTAACGATTGTGATAATAATATTATCCAAATTGAGAACCAGCTATATTCTATTATTCGTGGATGCATACGCGTTCAGTCTTACTTATAGGCAAATGTTATTGTATTGAGTATGCGTGTTATGTAACAAACATTCACGTTTCTGTAGATCTAGTGAACTAATTCAATTTTATTGTTAAATGTTTCGTGAGTGTTACACATGTCTAAGAATTAAGACGGCTAGACTCACGTGTGGTTTTTTGGGGTGGCCCGACTTGTTTCGGACCTATACGAGGTCCTTCCTTCTTTTAATGCTTTGATAACTATCGTTACAGTTCTGCAATAAGATTTTCTGTCATATTTGTGACAATATCATCTAAGTGAGATGTAGCTGTGAAATTAAACATATGATAATTTACATACAACATGATGCAACTGGATTTCAACATTTATTGTTAAAATGTGATGAAGAGCCCGTAGGCCGAATTACTAATTGAGGACTCACACTACAAGAAGCTGTCCAAAATATGGAATGACGTTCGAAGATGCCGTCCATGCGCCCACTCTATGCCGTACCCTTAACATGACATAAGTACTACTAGGAATATACTTGGACGACACAATTGTAAACAACCAACAATTAACTCTTTGTTGTTAACTTTGTTGAAACAGAGAAATATACATACGAGTACGTCGGCAGGTACCTATACGTCAGCATCGCGAGTGAGTCGCTGAACGATAGATCGCTTAAAGTATATTTCTTTTAAAGTGTGAACATTCAGACTTTTTAATTTGAGATGTTACATATATACAGTCACAGGAGTAATATATAATAAAATTGCGCTTCTCATAAACGATTCTTCACTTTAAGTAAATTGCGTACGGACGTCTGTTATTTATTCAATATACCAACCTATATACAACCTACATATATACCAACTTGCAAATTTGATTCGTAAACGCAATGATTATACACAAAACTATATTTTTATTTTATTTTAAAATATTTTTAAATTTTTACATTTTATTAAAATTTTACACGCAAAAATATTTTAGTAATAACGATACAGTGGACAAATAGTAGAAATAATAACAGATTTTTCTTCTGTCTAGCATTGCTTATAACTGAATAATGATATTTATGATGATCATTTTACAACGATGTGCCATTTTTTTTCAGTCATCCCTTATTCATAACTGCATCGCATCAAATGATCCACGCTCTACTTGCAAATGAACTGCGTGATTCGCGTTAATATCAGTGAATTATTTAAATTAAATATCTCATAGAAAGGTGCTCAGTAACGCATGAAATATAACATCTTCAAACCGGAGTCCTTTCATACATTTCTTCAGCGAATTGACTTTGTTACTGAATCTTCATTCAGAATTCTTGAAAGTTAATACAACCTTACAGTATACCTTTTTTACGGTTTTTCAATCGGATCCCGTAAATCATTCCTCCGCCGTTCCTTTATTCATCGGCTTTTCTTATTCATGAATGCATCGCGTGAACTTCTGGTATTTTTTTCACGTTTCAACTTGCAAATCAGGCGCGTGATTGGAATTGTATGAATGAGAACGATTCTTGTTAGCTTTGGAAAATAATCTACTTTTATATCAATTGCCCTCTCGTTCGGATATACCTTTTAGATCGCGTTATGTACATAGTATAGGTACTATTAACAAAGAATGTCACTTTGTACAAACAAACGATCAACACAACAATGTATTTATTTATATTTGTAATAAAAAGCAACTAATTAACATAAAAGTAGACCACAAATGTTTTATACTATAATCGTAATAGAATTAAGAAATAT
>DWDU01001158.1:0-15435 GCA_018245575.1 Jemadia suekentonmiller
AAATATGACATGTTAAGTTGAGTAGTAAATTATTATTCTTTATTGTAAATTTAATTAAATACAATTTTATCAAGTTGCAGGAATGTTTCAGAAAATATTTATTTCTTATAATTTATCTATAATTTTTGATGCAAGAAAGAACTTCATGTATTGTTACACATTTTATGCCCATATGGGTTAAATATGATTGAACTATATATTTTCAAGAACCTTGTACTATATTTAGCAATAAATAAAATTTCATTGAAAATAAGCACTCTCCATTTTGTTATTTCATATGTTAATAAAATGAAGCCCATTTATTTGCCTGCACTTTATACTGCAATAATTATTGATCAGATCATTGATTCTATGAAAGTGTAAAGGATTAAATTATACTCCAAACTCGATATAATAGTTTTTATTTCAGGTTCGTAGAATACACTGATCAGGTGCTGAAAATATTGAAACACTGATGTTGTATATTATTTGTACATAGCTTAAAAAGCAATTGTTATATCAGTGATATACCTCAGTAATAATAATTTATTTATCTACATTTACATGAATAACTACAGAAAACAGTGTATTAAATGAAAATCTCAACATCAGTAAGTTCATCTTCGGATGGGAGTATGACTGTTTTCGGATCTACATAGTTGGGGTCAATTGGCGGCAATCCAGCTTTTTCACGTCTTCTTAATTCCAAATAGGCTTCCCGTTGGGCCCAATCTCTCATGTGTACATCTGGTGCGTAAGCCCAGGCGAATCCTCCGAAAACCATGACCAGTGACACCGAAAAGAAAAAGGATGCATTATGCATGTTTGTATCCTCTTCCTTACTTTGATAATCGAATCCGTAGCTCACCCAGTTCTTATCCTCAGTAGAACAGGCAGAATCAACAGTAGTAGTAGTAGCCGTGTCGCTATTTTTCTTAGATGTAGATATAGAACGACTAACTTTATTGAAGTGATTCCAAACACACCTCTGAACAACAGGCATATGACGAAGCTTTATCAAAGCAGCCATGGTTTATACCAAGGTGGGCCTTCGTCTTTAATGCTTGTTTAGAATATAACCAGAAAAATACAATTAGATTTCAAGCCCGATTTGAGAGAAGAATTATGAAACCGTTCTACAGATACATTATTTCACTTTGACGTCTGACATCAAACAGAATTATAATAGAAAATAGTTATTACATTAAATTATTAGGATAAAATAATGATTTTATTATTGTGATTCTTGAAACTTGACGGTAAAAATATTAGGTGCCTCAGAAAGCCTCAAGATAACCGTCGTTTATTAGACTGTTATCAAAACATGTGAACCGAAACCTAAAAGAAGTTTTTTTTTTCCTGGAGAAAATTTTACGATGGATGTGCAGCTTGTTCGACGAGATGTAGTATTAAAATAGTATTTAGATTTACTATACCAATACACCTGCCAAATACGACAATTATAAAAATTTGGTAGACCTATGACAAGAAGTTTAGTTATCCTTTACTTAATGCACATAATCTTGTTTAAAAGGAAAACAATACATCTGAAAATTTCATTTAAAACGCAATTATATAAATATAAACGTACTATTGTTCTGTTAATAGTATGGGAATGTTGTTTTTTTTCATAATAAAATTACATCTGTGACACTGTCACTTGTCAATCTATCTAGAACCGGCAGTATAATATAATTTATAGAATTGGTGGGGCAACAGAGGCCCGTCGTCTTTCGGTTATTTCCTGTGCTTACACAAGTGGGGTGCAGTCTGTTTCTTTATACTTGCTCTAATATTTACCAATAGATATACTACTTTATAATATATATGTGGTTTTGATAATTCTTGAGATAAGTCGAGTAACAAAAAAAACTAATAATGGTGGTGAGGCAATATAATGAAGAACTAAAATATTTAGAAAAAATCAACCCACATTGTTGGAAGATCAAAAAAGGATTTCAACCTAATATGAATGTGGAGGGAGTATTTTATGTTAACAATACTCTCGAAAACCTTATGTTGGATGAGTTGAGGAACTCTTGCCGGCCCGGCATGACCGGTGGTTTCTTACCTGGCGTAAAACAGATTGCAAATGTCGCGGCCCTTCCTGGTATCGTGGGTCGGTCGGTCGGTTTACCAGACATACATTCGGGATACGGATTTGCAATAGGTAATGATTTTATAATTTCATATACTTAGGTGCTCTACGTTCACTATTGATGCTCCAGTAACATCTCGATTAAATATAGGTTCAAGAATTAAATTGAGTTTGATTAAAGTAATTATCATACATTAAATCATCAATTTCCATGATTCACTGGTTCATGTTTGATGTAAATAATGATTTACAGTCTTAATGCCTTACATTTGCATGAAACTATGCATGATCCTATTGGTCATACCATTAGTATTTTGTGTAATGCACCATATGTTTAGTATTAACCACCTTATTTGCTGTAAAATTTTCCATTATGTGACAGTTACAGCAAAGTGTGTACATGCATCTCCTCTCAATTTTATTTTATCATAATTTAGATTAATAATTTAATATGCATTTTATTACTTGAAAATTGGTATTATATTTTCCAAAGACTTACTGTCTCTTTGGTCTGGTGGTTACAAGAGTTATTGAGAAATTGAAAGCTTCTAGGTTTATTCCTAGGTTGGGTAGTATTAGATTTTTTTGTAGGGGCTCAAAGTCTGGATTTGTGACCTATCTATAGCAATACACTTACCCTATATATCATATTGGAACATAAATATAACTGGTGAAATGTATACTACACTCCTCAGTCTACCTCTTTGGTGATTATAGGTGTGATGTTATATAGAATATTGAAATATTATACTGGTATTGAGGAGTATTGATAGTGTTAAATACCTACCATGTCAAGGTTAATTATTTAAAAACATCATAAGGAATATTATCAAAACTTATCATTCATTTAGATATACATATCATGAATGATGAATGCAGACATCATCATTAATCATTCATTGTACCCTTGATGTCAGATCACATTTTAAAAATGCATATGTGCACTTTAGTCTTTTTACTTATATTTGGAAATTTTGTCTCATGCTATGTCTTATACATATTGTGCTATGAATAAACACAAATATAAATATTGCAACTCACAAATTCAGGTTTTATATCCAAATTAGGTTTCTGATATGTGGAATAGATCATCTTCAGCTATTTAAATTCAACTAACTATATATTTGTTGTTATCTTCAGGAAATATGGCTGCATTTGATATGTCCAATCCAAAGTCAATTATGTATTTTTGTTATTTTCAGGGAATATGGCTGCATTTGATATGTCCAATCCAAAGTCTATAGTGTCACCAGGTGGTGTAGGTTTTGATATAAATTGTGGTGTACGTCTTCTGCGCACAAACTTGCATGAAAAGGATGTGCAGCCAATAAAGGTACTGCTTGGTATTATATTGTTAAATGTTTCGTGAGTGTTACATATTACTAAGAATTAAGCTGGCTCGACTCACATATGTTTTTTTGGGGTGACCCAACAAGTTATGGACCTATACGAGATCCTTCGTCATGAGCTCCTGCTGATTGCAGTGTGATCATAACATGGTTCATTTGTGACTACTCATGTTTAATGTGAACACTTAACATTGATTATTATAATTAATGTCTAAGTATAGATCTGTGTTAAGATCAAGTGGTGAATTAACTTGGAAAATAATGTAACTAATCCTCATCTTATCTTTCAAAGATTCTGGTTGATGAAAGAATTAAAGAAATTTAAAAGAGTATTAAAATGATGTGTTGCAAGATGAAAGTACAAACTAAATTAAGTCTATGGAGAATAATTACACTTGCCATTGTTTTAAAAATAGTATGTAATTATTATTAGAAAATTATTAGAAAATTAAATTTTGCTTGATATTTCATCAACTTGGGCTTTTTTAGGAACAACTGGCTCAAAGTCTTTTTGATCATATTCCTGTAGGAGTCGGATCTAAAGGTATCATTCCAATGAATGCTCGTGATATGGAAGAGGCTTTGGAAATGGGTATGGATTGGTCTCTGAGGGAAGGATACATTTGGGCTGAGGACAAAGAGCATTGTGAGGAATATGGGAGAATGCTGAATGCCGACCCTTCAAAAGTCAGCCTCAGGGCAAAAAAGAGAGGTTTACCTCAACTAGGTACTCTTGGAGCTGGAAATCACTATGCTGAAATACAAGTTGTTGAGGAAATCTATGATAAATATGCAGCTGGCAAAATGGGACTTGAGAAGCTGGGCCAAGTTGTTGTTATGATCCATTCAGGAAGTAGAGGATTCGGCCATCAAGTAGCTACCGATGCTTTAGTACAAATGGAAAAGGCTATGAAGAGAGATCAAATTGATGTTAATGATAGACAATTGGCTTGTGCTAGAATAAAATCAGTTGAGGGTCAAGATTA
The DNA here is from genome assembly GCA_018245575.1 of Jemadia suekentonmiller. Classification (NCBI taxonomy): domain Eukaryota; kingdom Metazoa; phylum Arthropoda; class Insecta; order Lepidoptera; family Hesperiidae; genus Jemadia; species Jemadia suekentonmiller. Next base: position 4,413 of record DWDU01001158.1, read on the forward strand.
TTTGAAGGCAATGGCTGCTGCAGCCAACTTTGCTTGGGTCAATCGTAGCTCGATGACTTTCCTAACCCGACAAGCTTTTGCCAAACAATTTAAAATGGCCCCTGATGATTTAGACATGCATGTTATATATGATGTATCACATAATATTGCGAAAATAGAGGAACATGTTGTAGATGGTAAATTGAAGACATTGCTGGTTCATAGAAAGGTAATTATTGGATTATTTTCTATGTAACAGAACAAAAATCATAATTCAGATCTAATATGAAAATATATGATATTTTAGGGTTCTACTAGAGCATTCCCCCCACACCACCCACTCATCCCTGTGGATTATCAACTGACGGGCCAGCCTGTGCTGATTGGAGGGTCTATGGGCACTTGTAGCTATGTTCTAACTGGCACTCATCAGGGTATGACTGAAACCTTTGGATCCACATGCCATGGAGCTGTAAGTTTATTATTATTATCACTTGTTTTTTAATTTGTGTTTATATCAGCCATCCTCAACTTGCATACTTAGTGTAACAATTATGTGCAAAAATCTATCAGAGAAGGCTCATCAGAAGAGACACAGGGATTGCAAAAAGGGTTTGTAATAATGACCATGATCCTTATGTGAACCATGCACATGTCTTATTATTTATTTTGCTTTTTTAAGGGTCGCGCACTTTCGCGGGCGAAATCAAGAAGAAATATTGACTACAAGGATGTGTTACATAAATTGGAAAATATGGGTATATCCATCAGGGTTGCATCCCCGAAATTGGTTATGGAGGAGGCTCCAGAGTCATATAAAAATGTTACGGATGTTGTCAATACCTGCCATGCTGCAGGCATTAGTAAAAAGACTGTAAAATTACGACCCATTGCTGTTATCAAAGGTTAAGACTTCTGTAACACCAGATTCCTGATTATCAATTTATAAATATACATTTATTACATGATATATTGTATCTTGATTTAATAATAATATTTTCAATTAATATGAATTAACTGTTCCATAATATAAGTGTACAATGTACTGTCATTTATTATGTGTGTGCTTACTGTATTAAAAAATAAAATAATTATCACTACTTTATTTCCTTTCTATTGCAATTGAATAAAAATACGATATACTTTTGTAACATTTATTATTTCACAATAACAACCAACAATTCAACTATATTTGATCATAATTAATACTGTGTACATGTTGACTAACTTTGGAGGTATTATAATTACTAATTTATTTGATTGGGTGTTAACAAAAATTACATTTTCAATTTATCAGCTATGATAACAAGTAGCGCAGTTCCCAGGAAAAATAAACCTGGTGGTAAAGCGTTCGTTGTGGTATCTGGCTTTTCTGTAACAATACAATAATTATCTGATGAACATTGTCTTAAGACTACAAGATATCCAAAACCTACAATGTTTCAGTACCGCAGTTTGGTTTATTTTGGTTTGTGTCCTCTGTCACCCAATTCAAACATCGTTCAACTGCCGATTCCCAACGAACACGACGAATTTCACGTTCTGTAACAATTTATTTTAGAAATTAGAAATATAACCGAAATAATATGAAGGGATTATAATTTAGTTCTCGCATTGTAATTTTTGTTGCTAGTCGGAGTTTTTTGTTAGCTAAATATAATGTTGCGTTATAATACCTTCGCTAGATATTGTTGGCATAAACGTGTCGGCTGGTGGGCTGGGCGTGCTGGCGGGCCACACGCGCAATGCGTGTCCTGCAACTATTGCCGCTCCTAACGCCGTGCTTTCCATCATTAGCGGACGGACCTGTTGCACAACATTAGCAATGGTTAAATTGACATTTTATTATAATACCTAACATGCTTTTTATATCTTTTTACCTTATGATATGTAGTAAACTAAATTGTACATTCATTTTAAGTTCATCATTATATCATGACTAAACAATATGAAAAAGTTAACGTTAAAAAGGAGTGATTTTTGAATAGCGTTACATATTTTTAGAGGGTATAAAATAAACGTACAGAATATTTACACGCTTCATGCGTAATGTCTCGGAACGTTAGCGAAAACACTTGCGCGTCACAGTTGAAGGTGTGGCTTCGACTGCGTTCATACGTTGAAGTTTACCGAAAAGGTTTTGTATAAATAAGGTTTCCGCTTCCTGTATGGTTAACAGATACAGTTTGTATAGTAAACCGTATATGAATATAGTTTTGTTAAAATCCGAATAGGGTGAACTCTCCATTTGTCGCCCACAGCTAAGTCCAAAGTTATAGGCCTTCCCTGAGGGGTTTACCCATAATCCCCACGCTGAGCATGTGTGTTGGGGATAGCAGAGCACATCTTTTCACACCGTCTTCATGTGCCGTGCCTAAGTAGGCTGCGCCGTACCGCGTTCAGCAATCGCTCGGTTGAGTCGCCTCTTCCGACACTCGGTATCTCGGCCAGAGGTCGGGGGGTGTATTATTTTTTAACCCCGTCACTGAACCCGCCTTTAGGTGTTATGAAAATGGAACTCACGACGGGTATTCCGAGTACGTCGGCTTGCATCTGCATAAGCGCGGCGTTTTGTGCCATCCCGCCGTCGGCGAGCACGCGGTGCAGCGGGGCGCAGTCCGCGGCCATGGCGGCGGCCACGGCGCGCGCCTGCTGGCACACCGCCTCCAGCGCCGCGCGCACCACGTGCTCGCGCCGCGTGCAGCTGCTCACACCGCACATTACGCTGCAAATAATAATTTTATATTTAAGGCTATCCAAATGTATGAAACTATTTCATATTATTTATAGCAGTACTTAAGTCGTCGGTAAACCCGCTTTCAGAACTCTGTACATCCTAAACATTAGGTACGCTGACAATGTTAATATAAAGATTCGTATAAGCGGCATGAACATGAACAAATCACAAAAGACGAGGTTTATATAACTTGTTTAATCGTCGGAACATTGTTAAAACTAAGCAACTATTACTAACAGAACTTTTGAGTGTTTATATTTAAAAAAAAAACTAGCAAGTAGATAGAGATGTATGAAATGTTTACCCTCTGGCGTCTTTCCTCCAGTGCGGTGAATAGAGCCCATTAAATGCAGGTACAAAACAAATGCTTCCCTCTTCATTGTCAGTCACCTTAGTGGCCAGAACCTCTGTATCGGACACGTCGTTCAGTATCCCCAGTCCGTCTTGTAGCCACTGTAATGTGTCGCCTACGTGAAGTATGGTGTAGTTAGTCCTTATATGAAATACATACTTAAACAAGTTCTGCGGTAATGGAACAATCAGTAAATAATTATGGTAAACAATGATTGATTAAAAGTAACAACTAATACATATACCTATTCAATAGGTAAATGTACTTATGTAAATTTATATGACTACTGTGTTTGTGCCAATAATTCTCATTTAGTTATGTTATTAATACAAGTATTTTTATATACTACCTATTATAATAGACTGTTGCTTACCGGCTATTGCGACTGACCCCTCCAAAGCATATATAGGCGGTGAATCTGCTCCAAGCTTGTAGGCTACAGTTGTAAGGAGTCCATTTTGAGAGTGTACTATTGATTCCCCTAAGAATTGATGTTAATAAGACAATTAATACAAAATTTAAGTAATATCTTTTATAACATACAGGAAAAATTTATATTAAATTAACAAAAGTAAGAGATAGATAATGCTATACTTGTGAATGGAGCAATGAAGGAGAATGAAGCAAGACGAGTAAAGAAACAAAGGTAACTCAGTGATGTTGTAGTGATACAAATACGATGTACGGTTGACATAGAAGTCTTTCAAATTATATATTAGGGTAAAGAATTGTACAAACATTTATTGTAGTAATTGTTTTATTATATATACATTAACTGATCACCTGTATTGTACAGCAGAAAACAGCCTGTGCCAAAAGTGCATTTCACTTGTCCAAATTTCATGCAATTTTGGCCCACTAAGGCGGCCTGTTGATCTCCAAGACACTGGAAATTATACATGTACACATTTTGATTTAATATATAGACATATTGGTGTTCAGAGAATTGTCGTTGTATGTCACTATATTATGTTGTGATGTAAAAATATATTATGTTGTCTTTAATATTATGTAAATTTTTTAACATTGAGTAGAGGTGAACAAAGAACAATGAAAGAACGAAGAAATTTAAAACTAGAAAGAAGCTTCCATCAGATTAGTACAAAATACAGTTGTTAAATAGTATATTAGTACAGGTATAGGTTATAAGTACAACCTAGCTAAGTACTTACACCAGCAATTGGAGTACCAACAAGAGATCCAGTTGCTATGTAGCTATATATCTCTGAAGAACTTTTAATCTTTGGTAAAATTTCTAATGGTATTTCAAAGAAACGAAGGAGTCCTTTATCCCACTGCAGACTTTTTAATGACATTAGCTGTGTGCGTGAAGCATTTGAGACATCAGTTATGTGGACCCCACCACGGCTGCCACCAGTTAGATTCTGCAAAAATATATTATATTATTAATGAAATTTAGAAAGCGTATAATTTTCACTTTTCACTTATAATATTAAGTGCAATTGTAATATTTAGTGATATTGTCATGATAAACAATATCTTACACAGGAGTTTTAGCTGTAGTTTGATAAAGAACAGTAAACATACCCATATTAGCCAAGAATCTACAGTTCCTGCCATACACTGATTAGATGCCACAGCTTGTTTAACTGCAGTTACATTTTGAAGAAGCCATCGTAACTTTACAGATGAAAAATATGTAGACATTGGAAGCCCGCTGGTTTGAGTCACAGCATGGACACATTGTGCACTTTTAGTTTCAACAAGATTATCAACAATTTTTGAAGTTCGAACATCTAACCACACTGTAAATTAGAATAAGTATTTGATATATAAATGTACTTCATGATCTCTTTCTCAATTAAAGATATTATTGAATAAACTGTAAAATGTTGTGATAATTATAACTTTAACTTTGCATGACTGATGGAATAAAGATATTACTAAGATAAGTTGGATAAGATATTCCATTCCATTCTATTTTCTATTTCATCTTCATCCACATCATCATCAGCCTGTTCTAGTCCAGTACTGGACATAGGCCTTTCCAAGAGCACAGCACTGAACTTAATCTTCACATCTTCATTTCCAACCACTATTAGCCACTTTGCCTATATAGTCACTCCCATGAAATGGATGGTGTCCTACACTAAGAATATGTGTTGCTTACCTATGGCGCTATACAGTGGTTCCCCTGTCACACAATTCCATACTATTGTAGTTTCTCGCTGATTAGTGATACCAATACCGACAACATCTCCTGGGTTAATGTCTAGTTTCTTAAGATTATCTACTGTTACCTGAGAGCAGATATATCAAGTGACAATAAGAAAATATTTGTGATGTGTTTTAATTAAACATATAATTTATTTGAATAAAATAAATACTATTTTTTTTTTATATAAATGTGACTAAGAGTATTTTTATATTGTCTTACTTCAATACATTCTAACACCGCACTAAGTATTTCTAAAGCATCTTGTTCTACCCAGCCGTCTTGAGGGCTGAACCGTTTCAAAGATATTTGATGGTATGTTAGAACTTCTGATGTCTTTGCTGCAAATACCTAAAAGCAAAATATTAAATTTAACTATAGTTTTAAAATTGACAGTAATTGTAGTTACTAACACAGATTTCAGTTATTGTAACGTGATAGAGACTTTACCAAAAATTTTACATTCGATGTTCCTTCATCCACAGCGCCAATCAATGGGCCAAATTTGCCGAATTCACGCATATTATATAGACATATCTAAATTTTTGAAATGTCTTTCAAGTAATTGTTCTCATTTGGACCATATAAAGGTTGATTAAATTTATTTAAAGCTTCATTTTAATCTCTTACGACTGATGGACTGAAAAGAAGAGAGCAATACTTGACATATGTCAATCGACGATCAGCTGATGTGAACTGCGATCTACTGGTAGATAATTTCTTTCCTCAAAAATTGTTTTACTGTATGTTCGTTAAATAGTAATTAACGAAGAATAAATCAATAATTTGATAACAATTCGACCTGCAGAAAAACGTAAGTTTTTGTTTTATTTTTCGTCTCGTATCTCTACTTCCTGAATGTAAATACCCACGCTTCTTTTTATTTTCGGTAATATTAATTTTATAACGCAAAGTAATGTAATTTAAATTGCATGCTTGGACGACAGAGTGTCAAATTTCACCCTTCTTCCTTGCCTTTTGTTGCATTTGTGTAGTGGGGTGCACCATTTATTTTAAAAGCTAAGTATCTTACCCATTCATGTGACGGTGTATGTTAGTAAGTTTACTGACGTGTTGTCATAGACTAATTCTAAGAAAGATCCTTATAAGATATCTGCCACATGCTTTATAAGTTTCTTGTGAAAGAACATCTACTCACATTTTCTTAGAAGTTGAGCTGAATATAATATAAGTACTTCCAAGGAAAAACCAAATACATTCAAAAATTGGATAAAGAACAAACATTGGATAGAGATAGATGAAGAAATTTTACAATTTATTGAAAGATTTCCTTGTAATAAATAATTCATATCGTAATAATTACACACAATTAATTACATGTAATATAATCTTGATCGTTAAATGGAACGCGGAAAACAATAATGTCAGTCAAATTTGTTTTAGGTTACAATTTAGTTTATGATTATATTCCTTAGTGTTACGAAGCAAAATAATTTAAAATGCCTGTTATAAAGTGTGATATAGCAGAAAACAACAAAGTAATTGAAGCTGTAATTCAAGAAACCAACGGTGACCCTGCAGATTTGATATTATCACTGGAAAAGTTTCGTCAAACTGTAAATGCAACTTTTACTCAAATGATTGAAGATAATGGTGAAATTGGTAAGTAATCAGAATAACCTGTGTAAGACAGGAGTTTTAAGTAAGTAAACACAATAATCGTGTGTAAGACAGGAGTTTTAAATGTTTAAAGGATGAATTGTTTAAAGGATGCATTTAGCAATACATTGGGCGTATGCTTCGTTTCAGACGTGAATTTTGTTATTGTTAACATTTTTTAATAACCCGAATATTAGGAAATATCTTATTACAATTTTGCATGACATTTTAACCAACAAGTGAAACAAGTTAGAGAATGTATTCTTCAGAGTGTCAAAGATTCAGATTCACAAAGGCATAGGCAGGAGTTAAAAGGTTTGGACAGCTTAATAGGCCACTTTGAAACTTTATATACTTCATGACTGTTTATGGAATTAACTTTTACCACATAAATCTGCTGTACTCTGCTGCAAAAGATTTAATAATGATAGAAAAATAAATAAAACAAAATAAAGAGCCAATTGACACCATCTATATCTTCAATCAAGACAAGTTTTTGGGATGATCAACAATTTATTGACAAATACAAATTGCCAATATAAGATAGAGTGTACTGGTTTGAGTCTGTTTTGGTTTTATAAATCAAGTGTTGAATTTAAAGGGGCCTTTACAACAGACAATATGGATCATTTACAAAGGACAATGTGGATGTGAATGGATATCTTTCCCATATTCTGTGATGCTTTGTTTACATAGAAAATCCATACCTGCTTGAGAGTTCTATAATCTGGGTAGTGGCACAATATTCTTATTTGACACCTCTGTTACCTAGTTGTCAGCAGTATCTCCTAGATGGAAGCATTATCGCCTTCTGTAGATATTGCTGGCAGAATCAAGTTTATTATGAGAGGCATAATAAATGGTGCAGGTATTATTATATAATTCAAAGACTTTGATGTGGTCTAAGTTAGCAATACTGTGTTATATATAAACAATGTTGTATGGTAGATTCACCACTATGTTTCTTTACAGAAGATTATATTAATGATGACGCAAGTGATGACGACTCTCAGGAAGTGCCTGTCAGTCCCAAGAAAAGAAAAAAATAGTATGTATATCTTGTAATTTTGGTATTTATAATTATATTTTTTGATAGGCAAATAAAACAATAATGAAATTGGAATTTCTCATTTATTTTTATCCTTAAATTACTAGCACATACACTTGCATATTATTTACATTCAAGTATTTACATAAATCTCTATAAACATTCATAAATTGTTCTTAATTTAAATTTGAAATTAAAGGTTGTTTTGAGTATAACATAATGTATGTTACTGTAAATTAAAACCAGTTCATGTTTTTCAATGTTATAAACTTTATGGAAAAAAATAAACTATTGTTTACAATTAATTGAAAATGCATTATTTTATTATGATTAAATAGTCAAGTAACTATAAGGATAGTTGGAATGTACATGATCACAGCGTTTTGATAATGGATTGCTTATGTGGTTTTATAACTTACTGTTCAATTTAATTCTCTTCATAAGCTTGCCGGTATGTTTTTTAAATTTGATGTATGAGTAGCTTAACTATCTTTAATGTTAATTATAGCAGAATCACTTAAGCTGTTTGATTAGCTAGAAATAGTTGAGTGAACTCCTCTCCTCTGCCTACACTCCTCTGCCTCCCTTTTCGGGGATAATAGGTGTGATGTTAAGTTTACGTTTATTCATCATTATTGTATAATGATAGAAGCATGGCCTCAAGATTGCAGTGGTGCAAACCATGTATCAGGTTCATTGTTATGTCAAAGTTTTATAAGTGTTTTTTTTCTCCAGAGAGCATATTAAATAATTGGATTGATACTGCTCAATAACTGATTTTGTTTGGACATCATTGTTGCAGGAAATAAATTCCCAACACATTACCCAATAGTCTCTAACAACAGGATATATTACTGTGTGAGGCTCTCGGTATTTATTTTAGTGAAAGAAAAATAATTTTTTTCAAAAGTGAACAATTGAAATAAATAATTCATAGCTGCTACTACGTATGATTTGTTATTCTTTGTACCCCATCTGTAATGTTTTATTATTGTACTTTATATCACATTGCACACAAACCATGGACACAGCAATGCAAACATTCAAAGTATACTCGTATACTGTTGGTCCTTAACCAGTAGTTTGCAGGTCACTGGTCATCCATAAAAGCAAGTGATCATAAGGTGATCCATGAAACATTTATGCAATTGTTAAATGATTAGAAATTTTCACACTGAATAGTATACTTTTGTTTCCCAATGATTTTATTTTTAAAAGTTTTAATTTATAAAATATGTTTGTAGCTTCATATTTATATTATCTCCTAACTGTTGGTGGTCCCAGTAAGCAGTCATGCAGTTGCTAAATTTATTAAATGTTCGGACATTTTCCACATGTTTACTTCTCTGTTACTGAATAATTTCACATGGCTTAATTTACAAAATAACTTTACAATAAATTTACTTTAGATCCTATTTGTTGGTGGTCCCTGAAATGGCAAAAATTTACTAACATGATGAATAGGATAAGAACTGCTGATATACAGGGACAATTATTGTTATATTTATTAAATATATACATACATATATTCCTTATTTAATGTTTTATTATGTGACATTTTTAATAAAACATCACATATAATTTTACTCACTATTGACATTAAGTTGTATACATGTTATAGGTGTATGGTGCAGAAGTGGTCCCATTTTGCGAAAGTCCAGTTCAGTTGGCAGGTGTTGATGTGTTATAATTTTCCAATTCTATTTATGGTGCAGACAGGTGGTTGAGTGTGTCTCAATTAGAACTATTTCGTAATATGAATTTGTTATCTTGGGTAATCTACAGATCTCATCGACATCGTAGTAAGATGTAAGTCCTGTTCACTTCCAATTCAAGTATTGTGTTTAATTATTATTATTAAATTATTCAAATATAAGTGTGTCAGAGCAACTAGAGTATATGTGATTTTAGGTCGAGTACGGTCTGCGTAGCTATAAATTAAACGATAACAGTTGTAGTGTGTGTACACCTTTATATAGTGTTAGTTCAGAGTAAATATAAGACAGTAGTAATGGAGACTTAGTTAATGCAAGACACCTTTAAATCACCGAACTCAACTTACGTTCACATTGCGATGCGATACGCCTTGTCCTATTACTCGTATCATCTTATGTTTGTGTTTGATATCGCAATGTTGATAGATATGATTCTCGCTGTGCTGCAGATTCGCGTAATGTACTTATTGATTAAGATATATAAATACTTGTAGACTAGTTGATTGTCGGCTTGTCGTCCGGCGGCTCGGAGTCGGAGCAGCACACGTCACAACCGTTCACTCCGCATTCGCAAATTGACGTTGGGCGTATCGAATAACGCAATTTCTAAAAAGTAAATTATTTTTTTATTCATTTTCAGGATTGCTTATTGGAAGTGGAATTAAACACACTTTCTTTTAAATTCAGAGAATATAACCATATTTTCTTGTGATAGAACTATTTAATCGTGTTCGTTGCTAGCGCAATTGTCGATTGAGAGGTCCTGGGTTCAAATCCCAGACTTTTATTTTATAGTAGTGGTTGGAGCCTACCTCTTCAGGCATGCGTGATGATGTTTATCATTTTAATTCCAGGGCAAATTTCCCGTCAAAAATGGAATTATGCAAATAATGTCCTCGTTTACCTCTTTTAAACTGTCCCCTGGTGCTCTCACGATAACAACAATCGCGTACACCGGTATGCAGAGTAAGGAGAGAGAGGCGATGGTCCAGCCGAGCACTTGCGCCCACGCCGGGTACTGGTAATGGCGGTAGCTCGGCGGTGTATAATCCACGAGACTGGCCACCCACAGCGCCAGCAGCAACGCGGGCGACGCAATCAGCCAGCAGAACCGGAAGTACAGCGACGGGCGACGACCTGATTGCATTGTCGAAATATATTTATCAATGTTGTGATATGAGGATCATATGATTGTCGTTAAATGATGACGGTAATCAAACATTATGCGGAGTGTGTATCAATTTCCGTAGAATTTGTTTTATCAACGCAAAATGCTAGTCTCAGGATTTTGGGTATTCTGAACCTCTTTGCTTCTTGATAATAAACGTAACATCACGCTTGTTATCCCCGAAGAGGTAGGCAGAGGAGTGTAGAACACTCCCACGTTTCACCAGTT
>DWDU01001159.1:0-15433 GCA_018245575.1 Jemadia suekentonmiller
TGGTGAAACGTGGGAGTGTTCTACACTCCTCTGCCTACCTCTTCGGGGATTACAGGCGTGATGTTACGTTTTTTTACAAAAATCAGCAATCGCTCTCACATAGTATTCGAGAAACCGAAATTTTAAATTATTCAAGCGTATCTTTGCATGTTACAATATTGCATAATTATATTCTGTTACTATATTTTTATCGAGAGACAAATAAAGAACTAAGAACGGAAATTATTGGTGATTGTGAACGAACAACTTCGATTTCAGAAAGGTAAAGAAATGTCTTCCACGATATGTTTAATATAAATTATATACATTTTTAATACAAAAAAATAATGTTAAGGTAAGAAGATTCCGTTGGATTCATAGACCAGCAAGTAAGACACTAGTTTCCTATTTCATCTCGTTCACCTTTAGAGGCGTTCGAAATGTCCGAGAAAGGTATCGACTTGTTCATTATTTAGAAACCATTACTCAGTTTAACGAAGAACGATGTTTCAATTTGTTATAAATTCGTAGTTACTATATCTGTAATCTTATAAATATAATTGTGTACGTGTAATTTTTATCAAAAACATGTTACAAGTATTGTAAGGTCAGCGGAACAAAGTGTAAGGAGGACCTTGATTATAAAAATACATAAACAAATTGTACAATTAAAATTCCTCATATTTTTGCTTTCCGTTAAAATATAACAAAGAACAATTCACGTAAGAATCGTACGTCTACTTGACCACCCGCCCTCCACACCCCACCCCTTAGGTGGCGTTCAATTATATTTACCTTACCCATAAAGCGCACGGAATTTAACGGGTTTTATTTTACAAGCATCATTTATCAGTATTAAAATAGCGTTACGCTGGCTCAACGGTGACGTAGATACCGAGACGAGACGAGACGAGGCGGCGAGAGAGCTGTCGCAACGCGGCCGCTCCACTCCAGCCGGCGGGCGGCGGGCGGGCGATCGAAACCGGGAAATAAAAAGATTACAGCACACTGCGGCCGGTTGTTGCATGAAACGCTGAAACGTCGAAAGTGTGCCACCGACCTCGCCGTGTCGATTTGCTGAAGGCTGTGTGCATCGGCTTATTACATTTTGTTCTTGCCCGTTTTTTTTTTTAAATACCGAGTTTTTTTTTACTCAAATGTTTATCTAATACCGAACTGCGATAGCGAACTCGTTATTAAATTTCACTTTTTGTGCAACGTGCATTGATCGCTTCCACGTTTTTTTATTTCATTGTTATGTTTCGTTCATAAAAAATCTAACATAATGCCTGTTATCCCCGAAGAGATAGGCAGAGCCACTGCTCTGCGTGACAGTGTTTTACACTTAAAACACTCCCACGTTTCACCAGTTACATTAAATCCCACTACGGAATAGTTGGTGAGCCTATTGCCATGCACCGGGCATACATGCAGACTCCGAGCCACCACTAGAAAATCTCAATTAGAAAAATCTTATAGTGCCCGACCCGAGATTTGATCCCAGGACTTCCTGATCGGCAGTCGCAATCGTAGGATAATCTGACCACTGTTAGGACGCAATAGTACCATACGATATGACAGTGTAGATCATCAGAAATACTTTGTCGGGATATATACCTACACGTCTGAGATGTCCCAAGTATTATCTCTAAAGTCTGTAAACTCAGCAAACCCGCATTTAACCAGCCTTATAGAAATATTAGACGTACTCGTCTATCTACTAAGGCAAAGCCCATACTGGAAAACAATGAACTGAACTTAGCGACCTTCAGAATTTATATAAGTATATTTTCAAGCATAAAAAAACGATGGTTAAAAGATGAACAATATTAGTAAAACAATTCACTAAAAGTCGCGAAATAAAATCAGCTCGTAAACATAATTATTGTATCATCAGGCCTAGTTATGGGCTAGGTAGACAGCACCGAGTATCAAATACCTCTACCCTTTGAGAAATTATGTGGTATTTGACCATTCATCACTCTCTTAATACATACATTTGTTGGAGATAGATGAGTCTCGTCTCTTAGATATTGTTATCCAATATCGTATGAGGAATGTTACTTGCTCGTCTGCGTTCGTAAGGAGATGACGAAACCATCTCACGTGCGTTGGCCTAAAGCGGTGATAAGTGTCAGTGTACTACAGTCCTTCGCCTACCCCTTCGGAGATTACAGGCGTGATGTTATGTAACGCCGTTATGACAAATAGACATTGAGAAAATAAACTAGGAAATGTAACATTATCAAAGATCAAAAACGACCGTTAAATATACATATGTACATAACTGTATGTGTTATCGTAATGAATATCGAACTGATTTGATTTTTATCATTTTCCATACAACGTACTGTATATTCGTTTATTGTTTTTTTTTATAGTTCTTTGGGTTATTGATAATCTATTCTAAATACAAATGTTTTTACTACAGCCTTTGAGTGGCTCGTTAGTTTAGTTGTTAGTGAACCTAACCGCTTAACCGGGAGTGGTAGGATCGATTTACATCCAGAATATATATCTGTGTGATGACGCCACTTATTTAATCCAAGTGTAGAAAAGTATAAATCTATGTATATGTATGTTAATATGTAGTTTAGCAGCCGTCTGGTTACCATAAGGTCTTTTGACGATTACTTTGGGATTAGATGGCATTGTGTGGAGATGTCCTAAAATATAATTAGTACTGTTTCGGGTTGCTATATTCGATGTCCAAGTTTTCATAACGTGAAACGCGTATTTATTTTTAAGAACGTTAAAATCACTGCGTTCTTGTTAAAATAATTCATTAGTCCGCAAGAGTCGTTATAAAAAAATAACACTCGACGATATTGTACTTTTATTTTGTAAGCGTTACATAAAATGTTACACACACACGAGCACCGCTCAAATATTCCACATACTGTATACAATTTAATTAAACGTTGCTCACTTTCTCATCTCGCCAAATACGATTACGGCGTCACACTAATTGTGACCTTAGCCACGACATAATAAGGCACGTTTTCTCTAACGAGCTCTCGCAACGAGAACCCCGTCGATGTTGACAAACACAGATGGTTTCATTTTGTGGTGAATTGACCTACAGCGCCCTGCGCCGTGCAAATATTTGGCGGGCACACACAGACGCACGCACTCCCCCTTCCCCTGGCTCAGTCTTGGACTTATTGGTCCTAAATCCCAGTAATGGTCAAGGTTAATTTCGCTACACAATTTCGTCTAAAATATCGTTGTACAGTTTACACCATTGCTTCCCAATCTGTTTCATACATACGGTACGTACCAACTGCCAATATGCAATAATAATTTTCAGCTCTCCTCTGCTCTGTAGCAGTAGTAGTTATTTATATTAATATTTGCCAACTTGCAAATATTTGTTGTAGAAAAGTCTAGAACAATTTATGTACACTGGCATATTTATGTGTGTCTGCCTGTGTATGCCTTATGTCTCTGTTCAAAGCTTTAAAGATATAATGTAAACTTGTTAAAGTATTGTATGACGCATAAATAAATGAATATATTATTTTAAAAATACTCGAGCAAACTTTATAAATTATTACAGCTGTTTAAGACGACACAAAACATGTTAGCAAAAGGAAATACCATCTTGATTCTTTTATCATCTGCTATCGTTACGATGTTAACATAGAAACTAATTGCAGAAAATTGACTTCATTAAATTTAATAGTGGTTTTTTTTTTCTCTAACCATAACACAGCGTCATGTGTTAATTAAAATGTTTATGAATCACGATATTAGCAAGTGAGATATTTTAAATGACTCGTGCTTTACTCGTATTTATTTTTTGCTTAATAGAGGCGTATGCAGTGTTATTTATACGTGTATAATCATTATCACTTATCTCAGTCCACTATTATAATTATACATATTTTTTATTGAATATTATTATAACGCAAGAACCAATCGATACAGAGTAATATAAGTGGCTATGTTTACTCAGTGTGATCTGTAAATATATACACTCTGAAAAGGCTCGAAGTCTCCTGAAAGCGAACCGGCATAGCAAATCTATCTTTGAATTCATTATCTTTTTACGAGTGCTTAGTGCGTCTCGACGAATCTCTACAAACCCCTTTGGCTCAATGCCGGACGATTTTGTAAGTGTATATAATATTTGAATGTTGACGTAATTGGATATGTTAGAGTTTTATCCTGTTTTTCTTTTATATCGTAATTTAGTCTACTGTTGCAAATAAAATTTTGTGAATTAGTGTCATGTATTGGTTGTGTTCAGTAACTGTGGTCAACTTATAGTATGCATAATGTTAAACGTAACATAAAATAAGTAACATCACGCCTATTATCTCCGAAGAGGTAGTGTAGTACACTCCCACGTTTCACCAGTTATGTTAACGTCCCACTATGGAATAGGTCGTGAGCCGATTGCCATATATAGGACACATAACTAGACTCCGAGCCACTATTAGAAAATCTAAACTATATTATATAGTGCCCGACCCAGGATTTAAACCCAAGACCTCTCGATCAGCAATCGCATTTGCAACCAACACGACCAACGAGGTAGTCAACTACTGAATAGATTTTGATAACTTTTTTGTTTTACTTACTGTTTTTTTTTGTTTTACACTTGGTCCTAATCTTATAGAAAATTATTACAATATTTTAATTAAATGTAAAGCTATTGAAGCTTTAATTAACAACAACTTTTGGCGAATTTTAATATGCACATTAGTTTCTTTTAAAAAGCTTTTAACATTTATTTACGGCACTATATTAAAACAAAGATTACAAATCGATTAACTAAAATACGTAACATATTGAATTTAAAATATTGAAACATAATACAAGCTATGTACAGAATTACATCATCTTCGAGGATAGTGCAAATCTGCGTATCTAGCATTGGTAAAAAGCGTACGTAATATCTACATTATATAAAATTTTACAGGGGAAGATTAAAACTTTATAAAACGTAACATACGGTTTATAATTTTCTTATTTTAATGACAATTGGACTCATTTTTACATAGAGAGTAATATTTGATGGGCTCTATGTATTGTTAACGTAGATTATCCGTTAAAGTGATTAATTTAACTGAATCACCTGCAAAATTCAAAATTGGTTGCATTTGTTAGATACGCGGATTTGCACTATCCCCGACGATATATCTTCATTGCGAAACCACAAAGTCGATAACGCGATAAAACTTGCTAATCCTTCGTAAACTTGCTGGGATCCAGACAAACTAAATGTTATCATTTACGAATTTGCATACTGAACGTTTTTTAGTCTTATGATTAAGCGTACAATAAACATTACAGATACAAAATAAGAAATTTCTTGTGAACAAAAAATATGATTACTTCGGTATAAATAATGGGCGGCAAGCCGCGAAACTTTTCATTACAGGCGGCTTTAAAAAACCGGTCAGAGCTCCACCACGAATAGCCTTTACTTAGATGAAGACTTAAGAGATTAAGGGTCTTCGCTCCTGTATTTATTATTTTTCCTTTTCCATTATTGCCCTGGTATAATGAATATTTGAAGTTTCGATCGGAATTAACCTATTTCAAACTAACCTGTGAAATGTTTTAAATTTTATTTCTAGATGTTCAGCACTATACGCACCATTTGTACGAAATCAACACTGCAATATTTAACATGCCATTGTATCAATTTCGTTCGGTGTGCACAGTTAAATGTACGACTTATACAGGAGATATATTCTTTCGGTTGTTGTATAAGCGTCCGTGTCTACAAAATGTTGCGGCAACCGGCGAGACGTCCCCGTAACATCACAAAGCCATTTTGTCATTGGCAGTTCTATTAAAATTCAATGCCCGGTAAACTACAAAGCAATATATGTAGGTACGCGTTGTGTCCCACATTTCGCACTGAAATTTTAAAATTTATCCGGCGCCTGCAGATACACAAATATGTAGGTCAGATTATAAAGTAGGTCGGATCGAAAAACTGTGAAACGTCGTGCATCAAAGGCACCTATCGTTTGGTTTCATACAAAAATGCGGCGCGTTTCAGATGCGAACTCGTTCCACCAGACGTCGAAGTGGATCGACGACGTGCGCACGGAGCGCGGCTCGGACGTGATCATCATGCTCGTGGGCAACAAGACGGACCTGTCGGACAAGCGGCAGGTGTCCACCGAGGACGGCGACCGCAAGGCCAAGGAGCTCAACGTCATGTTCATCGAGACCAGCGCGAAGGCCGGCTACAATGTTAAACAAGTCAGTACTGTCGCCCTTCTTTAGGCAATGCTGGTTTTCTCGCTTACCATTTGTAGAAGGACAAGATGAAATTGTCTGGCGAGGACAATGTATAGAACTGATTTAAATTTTTAATTTTTAATTATGCATCCGTCAAGATCAAGGCTCAGACGTCAGTAGCCGTACGGCATGAAGGCATACTAGATAGATATTCCTTTATTATCTGTACGGGTTGTATATGGACTGTTGGAGGCTGTCCACTGAGAATAGAATAATTTTGCATAAAATTCGTTGTAAATGTAAGCATATGGTGATGTGACTCTTATGGATTCATCGCCGCGGCACGTACTCTTGTATCCGCTATTCGGTAAAGTTTTAGCCAAAATATTTCTTTTCTAATGTAATCACGGCGTAGTAAGTTGTGACACAATACACTTATTGATCGGTAACAATATTTAACGATGTACATACATGTTTGGCCAATGACTACTCATAGACTAGTTCAATTTAGATCTGGTTATTTCTAGTCTATATAATCAACATGTTTAATTTGAAATTAGTTTTGGATAACCGCATATTCGACGATTTTTCACTCGTTTCTTGTTGTGCAAGATCTGGGAATAATCTGTCTCTAATATGTTCGATAGTATTTGATTTGAATATATCATATTTCAGTTATTCCGACGAGTAGCGGCCGCGCTGCCTGGCATGGACTCAGCCGAAAGCAAGCCACCAGAAGACAGTATCCTTTTTCTAATGATACAAAAGTTATGTTGTGTTTTAATGCCAACATTTTAAGCGGTACCATTTTATTTTTAACTGGCTGTGTCTGTGAGTTCGTTCGCGCGGGAGAACATAAAAGCACCTTTATTACTCTTTATAATATTAGCTATTTCTATGTGAAAATCCCTTCAAAACCGATCCAGCTATTTTGCATTTTATGGGTTTTAATTTTTGTGCACGGAACTCTAAAACATAAAATTTTCTAAAAATAAAAATAGCCTAAGTTACTCCTTATAAGTCCAACTATATGCCAGTGAAAGTCCCGTCAAAATCGATTCAGCCATTTCGAAGATTACCCCCGAACAAACCGACTCGACAATATTTTAATAATTTGGTTTTTGTTACATGTTCCGTATATACTTTCACATGCACTCATTAAAAAGATATTATTTTGATATTACAAACAGACACATTTATTTTTGTGTATAGATTACAAGTAATGCTATTATAATATGAAAGCAACACATTCATACAAACATTCCACGCTTGTCCATGCAAGCACAACACCTAGCCACAGTGTTATTTATGTATGAACATTTATTTGTATTGACATGTATCGTATCGCTAATCGGACGCTATCGCAGTAACGGCTAATGGAACATTCGAGTGCCAAATTTTAATTATCACTGTTTGCGGCTACTTTTAGCATTCTTGTGACACCGCTAATTGTGTGAGATTAGCGATGGGGTGGTTAGATTAATACATGTTTAATGTCTTTCTATTAATTGCTCATTGTTTATACTAAATGTTCATAAATTTTTGTTATTTTTCTCGTGTCATATTGAATATTATCATTGTTTAAACCATAACGTAACGAAATAGTTAACTTTAAAAATGGATTGTTTATGGTTTATTAAAAATCGCCAGTAGTTTTTCAAAGAAGGTAATAGTCGCCAAGACAAATAAATTCCATTTTAATAGCCTGTAATTTATATGTGGGTATTTCAAAAAAATATTAAAACTCATAATAAATTACAATGATCTTACCAAATGACTATACTATTGTTATTCATTCTATATCGTTTGCCACATGTTTCTATGTTTTATTTATCGAGTGTCTTTTTTTTATGTAGTGCATTAGTGCTAATCTCACACGGATCGATTCATCAATTCAACGTTTTATCGATACACTAGTGCCGTACCCCGGGTCCGTTTGAGTGTCGGTGGTGGTTTCATTAACGTGTGTTTAACACCTGTGTTGTAAGTAAACTTAACATTACTAATTTAATTGTCTTATATACTCTATATATATCTCTTGAATGTACGACTCTGCCTTTATTTCTATCTTGACTATTCTGGGCTTTTTAGTGTGTATGTTCCTTCGTTGTTCGCCTTGTTTTATTTACTATCTACTGTTATTAGTGTAATCTTTAGTATATCGCTTAATATATTTGCTTTGTATCTATCACATTGACGAATAGTTTCGTACATCCTCACATAGAAAATTATTTACATACGTCATATAGTCATATATTGATAATATTGCATGCAATTTATTAAACAAGATTAAGTTTATACTGTCATATTTCACTAAGCACGGGTCGTGGGCGTTTGGTTCATGTAATGTGTATTTTCAATTTTCTGACTAATTTTATTTTTCTGCTAATACATGAATATGTACTTAATTATATCTCATCACTTTTGTACGCCTATCTGTAAGTTTTTTTTTTTCATCATTGTCAACATTATATGCCAGTGAGTTGTGAAATGTTGAATTACTAGTTGAATGTGGATACAGAGGGGCAAATAAATTTACATCAGACGAAAGTGATGAAATAATTATGGAGGGTAGAGTTGTCAGAATAATAATAATTAAAGGAAGCAATTATATGTACCATAATTACCAATATGACTTTTGGTATTTGCCTAAAGTATTGAAGTCTGGCAACACTGCTTCCCGCCTATATAACTTAGCACTGTGGCATTGTTTCCGTAGCGTATCCGTTTATTATTTTCCTTAATGTGGTATGTGTACAGTGCATGAGGTGATATTGCGACAAGCACCCGGCGACAGCAAGGAGCCCGACGGCGGCTGCGCGTGCTAGCCGCCGCGCCGCCGGCCACCAGCGGGACTGCGAGCCATCGTGATGCATATCCCGAAGATAAACCTGGACACCAGAGTATTTCATCGTGCAATGTTTTAGTCGCGCCACCTTCACCGCGGCTTGAAGTGGCCTTAGCTCTTAAACGTGTATGCGATTTGATGATTCGATAACTGCTCCGCGGGATTTTATCCACTTTCGGGTGACTCGAACATAATCGTGCTAAAAACGCTGCAAAAATGAATATGACATTAAAATAGCTAGTGTCCAGGGTGAAGAGGATCGATGGCGATCCTACCCACGACTGATATTACGACATCGGCAAGGTGCTTAGCAATGTCACGCTTTCCATTCACTCTACCTTTTCGGTGGTACAAATAAATGTTTAAATATTGCGTGGACCAAATATGTTGTATTATGCTGAGATGTGCCTTCGCCGCCATTTTCAATGTATTCGTTCAATTGTAACTAGAGATTTATAGTCTAAATGTTAACAATCGTTATAAGATCTTTCACGTTGCATCATTCTGTTCTCGCCAATACGTTTTTGTATAGCTTAGGGCGGATTATCTCATATCTTGCTAATGTGCATTCGTATGTGTCAGCCTTTTAAGTGATATTAGATTAATGTCTTTTGCTACTTTGATAAATACTTCTGTTGTAGTCTTTACGTTCTTTAAGACAAGTTGTCATTTTTCAATCTGTTTCGGCCTACCAGTATTTTGCATGGAAATGAGAAATGCATTGAAATTGTAGTTTTAAATTATGAACGGTCAATTATGTTACATGAAATTGTGTCGATTTTAAATTTAATTACTAAAGATAATTGGCAATACTTTAAATATTTTCGCCTTTTGCATTTATGTACACTAGCAACACTAAAGTGTCCTATGGATGTCTGACAATGTTTATTGTATTAATGAAAACAGCTAGGATAACACATTATAAAGGGCAGAAATTACGTCTTATTATGTTCTTAAAAGTTTTGAACTTTCTAGATGGTTCTTGAACAGGTACGTCCTTGGTCTGCAAGACCGACTTTGGTCAGTCCATTCTCTGGATACCGAAGGTTGTACGCTCGGTGAGTTGGTGAAGCTCTTCATTTGAGATTGAGATGTTTTAATTGTGATTTCTTAATCTTATTTCCTGTGAGGTGGTACATAACTATATATTCAGCTATTTAAAAAAATGCGTAAAATTTCGTAATGTTTCACAACCTAAGATATTCATTTATCCATCGTGACTTTAAGGGCAATTTTATTTACACTAATTACGTCATGCTTAAGTATGAAGGATCCAGAAATGAAACGACATCTGTTTCGTGTATAAAGATAGTGTTTGCCCTATTCCATATAGAACCATTGATTAATGCGATCCTCTGTTGTATATAGCACGCGACCGTGGCGACCTCTGCAAAAAAAATGATCTCTATAAATACCGTAAACAGCGGAGTTATGACATGGATAAAAATTTGATTAAAATTGATATATGTGTATAATGAGAAAATAATATTTTAATCATAATTATAGTGCACTCGGATAATTTAATAAGCATATTCTAGAACATCGAACAAATTTACTCCGTTTCTACATCGGTAATCGCAATTTTACTAATTATAATATGTTTGGCAATAAAATTTATAGATTTAACTAAGAAAGATCTTTCTTTCTTTCTTATATAACTTCAATGCATCGAAATAGCAGCTATCGTATCGAACCGGAGGTCCCGCGCCTTATGTACATTAGTATTATTTATTTATTTAGCGCATAAGAATTAAATCTTAATTATGATTATTCAATCGAGTTTTAACTTGTGAGAGCTTCACTCGAAGCTTCTGTTAAATTTACCTATGTGACATTTGCATTGTATTAATTAATAGTGTTGTCATTCCAACGAGCTTTTATAACTAAGTTTATGGTCATTATAATTGAAATTTATAAATTATTCAATAATATTCTAACCCTCGCATTCGGGCCTTAAAATTTAATTTTATTTAAAGTGTAATTAATATTTTAGTATTCTATGTTCAGTTTCGGTTAATTAATATCTGTGAATTTATTGATTTTAAGACAATTGTATAAATCCGTCAACGCATGTGGCAACATTGGCATTTATTTGCACTGTTAATGGCAATATAAGTCAAACTAGCTTTGATTTATACATTGTTATCTTTGTCGTTTAACAGCTCGTCTTCAAATTCGAAGCATAATATTGTATCATGGCATTGTACTTTACAAATAATAATACATGAGTCCGCCGTAGAGTCGAAAAGGAGAGAAAATTTTAATGTGTAGTATTTTTTTTGGTAATTAATAAATATTGTATTAATCGAGAATTTCTCATATTTCTTCGTCATCCATTTTGCCACTTGTCAGGAATGTTGATGTGATACACTGCTCTTCTTATGACCTTTGTGTAAATATTCGTACCTCACGCTAATTATATTTTGAATAAAACTTATAAACACTAATTTGATGTGTATTTTTTTGCAATCATTTATTAATGCCAGCATTATGTTGATCGAATATTTATTTGAAGCTGTTCTTGTCGCCAGTTTACGGTTTGTGATCTGCTGGGTAGTTTTCTGGGTCGCAAGTTTTCCTATTGTTCAATAGAAAAAAGGTTTAGAGGATTATATATACTTCAAGACATGTGTGTAACTAGAAGTAAGTTTTAGAATCAAATAGTTTTAAATGTATATATTAAATAGAATACCTACAACGACCTACATATATATTTAATATATAGAATTAGGTTGTTAGTTGACGGTTATTTTGCAACCATTAATTTAACTTTATATCGTTGTTGTTTTAACTACGTGTAGATTATATTTAGCTCTGGTGTGTATAGTAAATATAAAGAAGAAAAAAAATCATTATTGTCATAGTCGTGCGATTTTCTTCGTTCCGATCCAAAAAAAGACGATTGTTTACATACCAATTAATAACACATTTTTTGGTCCGTAGTCAGTTTGAGTACAAATTTTGTTATACTTTTTGAAATGTTACATAATTATGTGAGTACCTATATTATGTTCTACTTGCGTGCGTGCATCTTACTTTAGTCTATGCTATCGGGTATTTTTCGTTTTAAACAGATTTGTTTTTAAATTTGACGTAATATTATTAGTACACTTGAGTAATTAATAGTATGAGCAATGTTCAGTTTTATCAAAAATTAGTTAAAAGTCTAGAAGTCTAGATGATTGTGTAATAGAACGATGTAATGTAACTTAAATTATAGTAATCAAATGTACTATACGTGCGTTAGTATGAGTTTTATAGAGAGTAGTTTCCTTGACCGTGGCCCCAGCGGTGGACCTGCAGACCCAGTCGCCGATGGGCGCGGAGCAGGAGGGCGGCGAGAGCGGCTGCGTGTGCTGAGCGCCGCGCCGCCCCCCGCCCCCTGTCCCCGCCCCCTGTCCCCGCCACACCGCGCTCGCGCCGCGGCCCGCAGTTCAACTTCGAATCGCATTGTATTTCGTAAACTTGTGTTATGTGGTCTACATGTTGTCGTGGTAAGTGCCCCATGGGCTACGCTGGGATGCCGCTGAGAGTTGACGAGGTCGAAATTAAAAACCGCACATCGCTGTGCTCCTCATTCAGCTCTTATGAAAATATAGATGTTGGTTTAAAGTTAATCCGGATAGCGAACCGGACGAATCACTGTTGATACTGGATGATGGTTTCTTAGCGTGGACGCTCGTAACCCAAGGTCTTGAGCTTCTGTTATCGGTGTGTAAAATCTCGCACAATGCTGAGTTACTTTTTCTTTATCCAAACGTAATCAGAAATGCTGCAGAGGCTTGACGAAATGTATAAAAAGTAGCTGAGGCATGTGTGAGAAAGTACGCAAAGAAATTCAAACACAAAAAACGAATGATATTAAAAATTGAAACAACATTATAGATAAAAGGAACAGTAAGTAGACGCGCATTTTTTTTAATTTACTTATTGTTAACATTTTTATATGAAAAATAATTCTCGATACAACGTGTCAAGAGAATGTCATTCGGACGTGGAACTAGCGGGGCGCGGCGTCTCGGTCGCCGCGGTGTGTGGTTCGTTCTGTATCGCAACGCAAGGTCGCAGCCGCTTGCGTCGCCCGCCGGCCGCGCTCACGCACACACGGCTACCGCACTTGTGTTTACTACAATGTTCAATCGTTCTGCACTGTCCGGCAGCTCCTGTGTCGTGTGCGCCGAGCGTTTTTGCATTTTTCTGTCTATTGTGATATTGTAACATTTTTTCTAATAAACTTGTTATCGTTTTGTATGACTTTGTACACTAACAGTAGGGGCTACGTGCACACGTGATGTCTCCTTAGTTGTCAATTTTTCCGTTAGAGGCGTGTAAGGAGTGTATGTTTGATGGAATATTTCACACTGACTTATAATTTCTGTACTTCTGTTTTAGCAAGTTTCACTTTCGGTAGTACTATTTTTTGTAATCATGGGCGTAGCTATGGGACAAGCGGAGAGGTGGGGAGTGCGCGTATTTAGATAATAACTTGTAAAAAAATCTCCTAGTGCCGAGAATTCTTATTTTATCCCCACTCCAGTGTACTTTTTGTAGAGTTTTTTACGTTGGCTCCGATCTGAGCCCCGGCCACGCCCGTGAGTGTAATATTGCAAAAGTAAGTATTATCAGACAGCCCTGTGCCAATATTGAACTCATACTTTAAACAGAGTCACGACAAACCAGTGCTAATGATACATTGATAATATTACAGTTACATAAATGAATAGAATCGTGTAATAAAATAATCTCTTACTAGAATAGTCAGTCATGAAAATCTATCTACAGGGCGTAAAGACTGAACTCTTCTGTTTCGCAAAATTTCTGTACAGATTGATTGATTATTTAATAGTTTATTTACACACGATTACTTACTTCCTTGCATTGTGTATTATGAAAAGCGTATGTTATATTGATTGTGTTATTTATGTAAAATCATTTTATGTTTGTGTTACGGTCGGAGTAATGATTTAAAAATGCTATGTATGTATATCATCAGTATTATTATTGAAAAACTTTGCTTGTATGTGGAATTGGAAGCGTGCAGTTTGTACGGCTCGATGGTGTGGAGTATGGCGAGAGGTGAAAGATTGAAGAATTTATTGTAGGCGGTATTATTATTAACGTAATGGTGCCGGGTGACCCGGTTGTAAATGTTGGTTGTTAGCGGGTTGTAATGGTTGGTCGTTATCGGGATGTAATAGTTCGGTTACCGAGATGTAATCGTTCTGGTTACCGGGTTGCAGCTATGTGCAATATTTTATATTTCTCGCATCGTGAACGGAACAGTGATCGACGTCGGGGCGATTGGAACGGACTCGTGGGCATATTGTTCCACTTCTTGTAACTTTACTCGTATATCTTCATACATTTTTTAGATGGTACATTTAATACACGTTAGACATTAAATCGAATACCGGACAGCGATCGTTCAGTGATATTTCATAGTAAATAGTTATGCAATTTACATAGAGACATTAGATACAATTTTACTTCGTAAAAGTTTTTACTTGTGTTGACATAACGATGTTTATATGACTATATACTTTGTTAATAGCGTAGTCGGAACCGTAATATTATATATACCACTGATTCGCACATTCTTATAGTTAGATATACATCTGTTACGTCAGTTGGTTTTTTTTATAGATTTTTGGGGAATATTTACATTACATAGACTTTTTGGTGTTTCTAGAAGATCTCGTTACAAAAGTAGTGTTATTCAATGGCATGGTGATGGGAAGCCGTCTACCGATCAACGGGTGGAACGGGGCATCGTCTTAAGTCTCTTTTGTACATAATTTGTTGTTTTATTTAAATTTTAACTCTTAAATTAACACCGGCAGCGCCATCTGCCAACGATACCTAAGATTGTATATTGCCTGAAAGGGTACATACGTGTCTAGCGCTAAGTGTATACATAAGCACAACCCATAATTCATTCACTTTAAAGTCACCGCTTTTTTTGTTCATAACTATCTGTAAGTCGGGCAAAGCCACAACGGAGCTTACGTAAAATGGACATCTCATACACATTGAACGCTCAGTATTGATATTATATAGTGCCGCTCTCACTGCCGATGTATTGTCAAATTTTGATACTTGTAAGACGTGAAGTATGATTAAAAATTCGTAGAACTCATCACTGGTCGGAGCGAATGGTAAATGAGATATATTTTAGAAATTTGTATTCAATGATATAACAGGATCAATTCAAGTGCATGTAAGCATCGTTTTGATTCCCTTGCATTTGTGCAACGTGCTTTAGCTTTGTCAATAGTTAATTGTTTTATGATAATTCGAGATTAGCATAATGTTCCGAATAATAAAGCATTTTAAATATACGTTTTGTTTCATTTTGCCCTTAGTAGCCTTATAAACCAATACAGGTTATTATACAAACGAAAT